>JABUQX010106792.1:0-2500 GCA_015478945.1 Trachelipus rathkii | reverse complement strand
ACCGATTCCGAAAAAAGGTAGCAGCTCTATCCTTTTAACTATCTCCCTATAGCTCTCACTGTGTTCTATCTAAGATCTTTCAAAACCCTTCTCAACTCTCATTTCTTAGTCCATCTGGAATCTTTCCCTTCTTTTCGATCGCCAGTATGGCTTTCGCGTTCGAGGTCTACTGGCGATATACTTTCCTATCCTACTGATTTATGGTTTTCCGTCCTTAGCGAACTTAAGGGGAGACTGCGTGGTGGCGCTTGACGTATCCAAAGCTTTTGACCGGTATAGCACGCGTCATGCTCTCCAAGTTCCCTTCCTTTGGTTTCCTCCTTCCACTTTGCTTTCTATGTCTAGTTTTCTTCTCAAACGCTGAATTGTCGACTGTTGTTGACGGGGCAACTTCTTCTTCTTTTTCTTTAAATAGGGTGTTCCTCAGGGTTCGTTCTTAATCTCCTACTTTATTCTTACTTTCATTAACGATCTTCTCACCTGAACATCTAACTCTATCCACTTCGTATTGCCGATAAACTCGACCCTTTCATTCTTCAACTCATTTCAATTCGGCTCCATCTTTTACTTCTAGAATGCCTCTCGTCTAATCTTTCCGATTCTAATTCTCGCTGATCTGGATAGGATTTCCGGGTGGGGTCGTCTCAACCTTGTGAAATTTAATTCTTTAAAAACTCAACTCTACAAATCTCCCTCTCTAAAACACCTTCCAACTTTCCTATCTCTTTCGACGGTTCTCTCGTCTCTCCTGTTGACAATATAAACATCCTTGGCCTTAAACATAAACAAAAAAATGTCTTGGAAACCTCACATCACAACGGTTGCTAGGGCGGCCCCAAAGAAAACTGGGGTTTCTGTTTAGACTGCGAGACTTTTTTTCCTTTCTCAGTTGCTCCAGCTATATATACAAGGGCCTCATCCGCCCTGGTATGGAGTACTGCTCTCATATTCTGGGGGGCAATGGTTTCACCCGGCTTTTGGACAGGTCGAGTCAAAGGCCAAAAAGACTTATAAACTGTTCCGTAACTTTCCCATTCACTTGACCCTCTATCTTTGCGCGCGATGTTGGTGCTTTATCTCTCTTCTATAGGTACCGCAGCGGCAGGTGCTCGAGGAACTTGTCACTCGCGTACCTCCACCTTACGACGTCCTTCGTAGCACAAGGGGTGCTGTTTCTGCGCATGAGTTTTGTGTGCATATTGGTCAACTCCAGGCTAGTTCTCTGCGGTGCTTCCTTCTTTCATGCCACCTGTTCTGTGGAATTCTTTCCATCTTCTGTGTTTTCTGCTGAATTTAATCTCCGCACTTTAAAGCCTGCGTCTGTGCTCATCTCCGTAATTTGCGTTAGTTGTGTACTTTCTGAGGAGTGCAACACCCCTCCTTGAATAGGCTCGCCCGTGTGAGTGTTGGTGACAACTGTAATATATAATATATATATATATATATATATATATATATATATATATATATATATATTTTATATATATATATATATATATATATATATATATTAAATATAATATATATATATATATATATATATATATATATATATATATATATATATATATATATATATATATATATATATATATATATATATATACAGGGTGTTTACGAAATAGGGGGACAAATTTGGAGGATATTATCTTTGTACCATTACAAGCGTTTTGTCTAAAATAAAGTTACCTGTAAAGTTCTTCATTCATTTAGTAGGTAAATGAGTTAGAAAGGTGCAAGGGGTATGATGTGAATATTTGTGTTTATGTTCCGTAGATGTGACGAGTTGGCTACGGAAACTCTGCAACGTAAAGTAGTAACCTATAGAACAGGGTATTGCTGTCTCTAATATTGGACACTGCCATAGGTTGCTTGATAGGTACCACCTTATTATAGAGATAGGATGAATAATACTAGGAATATTGGTGATAGTATTCGAGCAATATTTACTCGGGAAACGAATACAAGCAATAACAATAATAATACAAATAATAATGCGAATCATAATAATACTCCTAATATTACTGATAATTTTTATTAAAGGTGTAAAAAATGTATATATGTGGAGAAAATATTTTATATATATTATGTTTTACGTTTGGAAAATTGAAGCAATTTTTGACTGCAATAATAATAATAATAATAATAATAATAATAATAATAATAATAATAATAATAATAAATAATAATAATAATAATAATAATAATAATAATAATAATAATAATAATAACAATAATAATAATATTTTCAAATTTAGGCCATTGCATCCACTCTGGATTTTCTTTGAATATGAAGCTCCGGGAATGAGGGGAAGAGTTCCTAATAATAATAAACATAATTAAAATTAAAATTAATTTTTTAAAAAATAATAAATAAATTAATAAATAATAATAATAATAATAAATAATAATTTAAATAAAAATAAAAATAAAAATAAAAATAAAAATAAAAATAAAAAATAATAATAATAATAATAATAATAATAATAATAATAATAAT
>JABUQX010106791.1:15000-30465 GCA_015478945.1 Trachelipus rathkii | reverse complement strand
ATAAATCACCCAAAACATAAAAAAAAGGAAGTTAAGTGATTAGTATTGGTGCATTTTTATTCCTTAAAGATTAAGACTATTTCAATTCTTTATAAAAATAAATATACCTTAGCGTGCACAAAATTACCAAATTATATGTAATAATAAAAACATGTAATCACCTAGAATTATAGTAATTATGGGAAGTTGCTAACTACCCGGGAATTGCAATCTTAAGTTGCCTAGCAGTACACAAATGCTTCAATCTTATTACTGAGTTAGCAAAGCATGAAGATTAATTTGTTTAGTTAAGTAAGGAATATAAAGGAAATATATTATTTAAGCCCACAAAACATAGCTAATCGAATCGAATCCCGAAGATTCTCGAGAACGGTGTATTGCCGATATCAGGGTTTATATTTTAAGCGGACTTATACGCTAACAAAATAATCTCCCAGACCCCCTTTATAGCTGCCATGATACGAAGTGAGTGAAAATAAGTTATAGTTCAATATTTAAAGCGAGTTGAAGGTGATATTCGGCCTTCTGTATTCTCATTGGTATCCTGTACTAATCGCCACAAAATACTTAGCGGTATATATAATACTATCAGACTAAGAGCATTAATTAATAATTTATGATATAGTTAATAGATATATTAAGAGGCTAGCTATTAGGTATATATTCCTATAATCGATTCACAGAGTTATAGCGTCAATGACCTAATTAATGTTTATGGCTAATAGTTTATAAAGAAAGCTAACGCTGTGGGGCAAATATTCACGCCTATCATAACACGCACTACACAATCTTACACTAATCACACAAAATAAAAAAAAAAATAATTAAAAAAAATAAAATAATTTTATAAAATATAAAAAACACAGAAAAAATAGTACTAATAAAAATATATCACAAAAGGTACAATCATAAAATATATATAATAAATAACTTTGCAAATAGACCAAATTTAATACAACTTTCAAGGAATGCACAAAAAGTATGAAGTAATGACGATAAGTGAACAAATTATATGTGAGGTGTACAGAAATACACAGTAGCGCTTAAACTTCGTAAATATGTGATTGAGGCAAACCTTGTAAATTTTAATATTAAAAAAGACCGATAAAATCCTATTTACCTCAAATAGTTCTAAAATAGATGAATAATCCAGAAAGTATTAAACACACTCACGCACTAACACAGGATCTCACGAAATTGCGTACAAAAAAACAAAAATAAAAACAAATACTATTGATACAACTAATAAAAAGTAGGATGTTAATCTGATAGTATGAATATAATAATGAGGGCTGTCGCAAAATAGCTATAATTGTTGACGCTCAAAGCCCAAGTTGGAGGAAAACGCCTAAGAAATTTAAGGAATCGAGAAAAAAAAACATAAAGCTCTGACTCAGAGTAAATAGACTATCGTGTACCATCGTAAATCGTAGACTCCTTTTGAATTATAAGAATCTTAATTAAAGCTATCTTCATTAATTTTGTTTCACACCTATGGCAAATAAAAGCTTAAGGAGGACTAGTGTGTAAGAAAGAAATATGAGATGTGTAAGATGCGGTCATATTATGAGCAATACAGAATCGACTCCTGGAACCCCAAAATGGCCCGATAACTGGTACCGGATACCAGATACCGCATACTATCTGGTGACAAAGCCCTCAGAAGAATATATATAATAGGTATGTTAGAAATGATGTATTAGTAATATATGAAGAATGGTATACATAGAGTGATATATAATATTGAGAAGGGTGGCACTCATATTATATATATACATTAATTATTGATAGTCGCTTATATACGATTATTGATTTTATGTATATATATATGATAGTGAATAACTATATATATAAATAATGAATATATGAGAGTTTTATGAGACGTAATATTATTAACTATATATATATATATTAAATATATAATATTTTTATAATAAATTATTTTATGCTTAAGTTAAAGATGATTGAAGATTAATGCTGTACTCATGTTCAAGGAGCCTGTGCGTCAGACGTGAATAAAAGGGAATTTATTTGAAAGATTAACAACTATTAGAGACCCAAACATAAATATAAAGTCTTGGTTCTGAGTGAGGAAACAGTACCTCGGTGTGTAAGTTTTTGGATTGGTGAGCATACTGCGAACAAGTGTCTGAATGTAGTTTAATTATTTAGGATATATAGGTTGGATGCTTAAAACACAGGAACGCGCGAGAATAAATTGACATCAGCCCCTCGCTTTTACATGCGCCCAGACCTCAACCAAGTACCCAGTATGGTGCAACCATTATAGTGTCACTTCCTGTAATTTGGTAAGGCCTACCCACCCGCCAACTGGTTGTGCAATTAAATCTTTGCGCGCGATGTAAAGTTGGACTAAATCTTGAGCTGCGCCTAGGCCTTTTATGGAGTGGCCAGAGGTATGTTGTTACCTTGTGTTAATGGCATAATAGTAAAAACTCCCATCCCGGGCCCTATCTATGATATATAGTTTTATAGATCTAAAAGACACACCCTGCCGCCAAGTTCAGCATGGACAATTCTTAAGCGGGCGTGTTAAAAGAATGTGAGAAGATAACTTCTGATGAAAATGGCGAGCCCAATCAAATCGACTAGGCGATTGTGTGGTGTGCAGATTAGGGTTAAATTAGAGAATAAATGGAAAGTCACATTGAATATTGGTAAAATTGGTCATTGTCGCTGATAAGGATTTGGATGATGGTCGGTTGCGTTAAAAGCAGATGCATAGTGGTGAGTGTGTTGTTGATCAACCAACTAGCTGATCGAAAGAAGAGTAAATTGAAGTTGAGTAAAGGCAATGTCTGGAGGTGAAAATGTGGGTTAGGCCTATACAGGCGACTGTGAGATATATGGGTTGTGATCGAATAGGACGTGCAGATGGCGGGTTTGTAATGCCTAGCCGTGTGTATGTTTGTAGTGTCCCCACCTGGAGCCAAATGTCATGCCAAACCCTTACATTTTGACGAGATTGCCATATAGCAAGCGGTCCGCGCGGTCTCTTGATTGCCGTCTGAGGCGGTGCAAAGCCATTTTTCTGACCTGCTTTGTGTGTGTTCCTCTATCTAAAAATCAAGCATATAAACCAGGCTGCAATATTTTGGCAACCCTAATTTTTAGGCAAAGCCTGGCCTGTAAGCGCTGCGCTAAACCTTTCTTTTTTGGAACCGCACGAGAAGTGTTTTTGCGCATCCCTAACATTTGGCAAATATTCTCCCAACTACTTTTCTGTTTTCATCTGCATTGCGGACGCACCTTACCCCCCATTGTCTACACTGAGAGAGAAGCTGGGTAATGGTATTTGCAATACCACGCTTGCTTACATACTCAGTATATCATATCGTATACCCATATCACTCACTCACTATAATAATTTTTAATTATTATACAGATACCCTTTGTAGTATCCATGTATACGGATATATGATCAATAATTTTTTGCCCATATACCATTATATTTATTATTGTATTCATACTCATAAATATAAGTAGTGATATAACTAGTATTATATATAAAATACTAGTACTGACCAGACTATTTATGTGATGCTTAGTATCACCTATATACCCTGCCCTTTATATATACCCCAATACACTATTTATATTATAGCAATATTCATCATTAGTCCAATATATATATATATCTACCCTATATACGATACCTAGTATAATATATCATATACACCACCGCCCTCACACCAATACTACTTAACCGAGTCACCTTATATATAATATATTATATATATAGTGTATATCACTAGTACTATTATATATAAGATATCATATATACATATATATATATATATAGACATATATATTATAGTAGAATACTAATATACCTATATAATAAGTATAAGTAGAATACACTAATATACTATTATATTATATATAATATATATCATATGAGACATATATAGTATTATACTATATACTACTCATATTTATATCATAACAATTACGAAAGTACCTAACTAATTGTCTAAATCCTTAATAAATTCCCATGTTTCAGCAGCTCTTTTATATTTCGTTTGTCTCCTTTTGCCTGCCTCCTCAAAGCAACCGACTGATAATTTAACAAACAATTAACCTAGACCTTTTTTACCTTCATAACAACGTATCATTGGATTCCACCACATATTTCTATTACTTCGGTAAAACTATTTATTTTGAAGATATCGCGTCATCTGTTAGCAGTATAGATCATAAAATACATACTAATAACCACACATCTAAACACACTACACTACACTACACATCACTACACTACTACTATACTAACACACACAACAACCCACACACCCTTCCAAACCATAACTTAATATATATATATATATATAGATATTATTAAAATATAATCCATTCACCATACATCTTTCTCTCCATCAAGTCCTAACATCAAGGGCTTCCAATATTACGAGCCACAGCGAGTTAAAGGTTATAGTGCGTGACACTCACCAAAACTTTATAACCCAGAAATCAGAATAGTTAAAAAGAAAGAATATGACCTAAGTCAGATACAAATCAAACCAAATCCTACCCCTCTACATACACACACCACCCCTCAAACACACCCTTTGCTCCTCATATCTCATGGTCGATAAATCTGATAATCTCTTGGTCCACTACAACTAACCTTATAAATTTTGGCACCATACCCACCTATAATTTTTTGGCAACGCAGGTTATTCATCTCATCTCGGACCAATCCCCACCTGATCTCTGGTATCCCTTATTCTGACCTATATCAGGGTCTTCCCACAGGGGAGACGATACACCTATGTATTGCCAGAAACGCCGCGATAATTTTTCCGTCAAAACCTTGTAATTTTCGCCCACAGTTGAGACATGACAAATTTTAGCAAACAAAATAAGTTGAGCATTAAATCACCGTTTTTCAGAACCTGACTATGATGTAAAGCTTATGAATGTGAACATCATATAGAGTTATTATAAGATGAGCACGAAAACTTTAATTATCGAGATTGAAAACAAAAGCACCTACACGCACCTATATTCCGAACCTTCTAATACACATAAGGAGATCCTGGTCAAAGCATGAATCGTCTCTTCGCATTTACTGAAATCCTTAAATCTGCCGTTTAATAAAGGTAGTAAAAGTATTTATAAAGTAAATATATATGAAGTTAAAGCACGGCTAGTAAAGTAGCAGGGTATGAAGTTAAAGCGAGGTGTGAGAACTACATGGCGAAGTTAAAGCATTTCTAATATCGCGTTCCTATCATGGTTGCTAAATATCGTAACACCATCGTAATTGATCTTACTAGATTGTAGTCTTGGTGTTTAAGGTATGTAATATTGTGTAATAAAAGTGATATAGAGTATAAAAGTGACTGGGAGTGAGGTGCATTAGATCAAATTACATATGTTGTCGGTAAAGCAGCGAGTGTAAGAACATGATGTAGTAGAGACACGTTAAAACAGTAAAACAAAAGCTATTACTATATTCCTCATTGTCTGAAATTGTAGAGCAACTTCTCTACTTGATTGTTATTGTTGATTTTTACTGTCATTCAAGGTAGTATGGTAGATGTTAATAAGATTTTATGATTGATTGAAGCCAGTCAATAACAGGTATGCAGTTAAAGCTAGTTTTTAATTAAAACAACAAAGCAGTTTCTATAAGCAGCTCGTAACAAACGAGATATAACAAAAGTTTCATAACAACCTCTTGTTGCTATTGTAACACCCTCTATTGATTTACTGTGACTTTATCTGCAATTGAAGTAATTGAATTACTTGGTTCAATTTTGAAATAAATATTGCGATCCGAATTAGTGAAGTTACCAAGCAGCTAAATACAAATATGAGTATAATAAAAAGTCATAATAAATCAATGTAGTTAAAGCAGTAAAGCAGTATAACAAAAGCATACTTAACCCTTAGGTGTTAGAGTAACACCTCTATTGATTACTGATTTACTGCTTTAAGTATGCTAATGTTAATGTTGTTTAACTAAAATTCGTGCAATTGTAGCTAAAATAAAATGTTTATTATATCAGGACAAACTTCTGTTTTTTTTCTTTCTTAACATACATATTTTTAAAAATTTATAAAAATTAATAAAGTATTAGTAAAATATAAAAGTAATGTCTATGTAATGAGTTTAACTAGATTTATTTAGGCTTCGCCGAATAATATGTTTTATAATAAAATATTATTAAAGTATAATAAATAAAATAATTTGAATGATCTATAATAGTATATATAATTAATATTTTTTCAATTCTGAGTGCTTAGTCGATATAGCATTCTGCGGCCTGCGATGCAGAAGCACGCGGCTGAATACGGCAGTAGCCGGGTAGATTTCCCCTGCTCAAGTCGAACTACGCGGCGGCGGATTTACGCGGAAAATTGCGCCTGCGGGCGCACGCGGGCGGGCTGGGACGCTGCGCGGACGACACGCATGCAACAGCGCGCGCTGAGCAGACGGGTTGGCTGTCTTTTAAATAGATAAGCTTGGTAGAGATGAGCCATCAAAGATCGATTTCTATCAATAGACACACTGAAACCAATCAATTCTAGAATCCCTTATGAACCAAGGCTATTCAATATGATACAAAGACAAGTCATCAAAAGATGATCATGCAAGGCGATTCAACCTCAAGAAGTTAGCGCCCTTCCAGGTGCGGCATAGTGAAATCTTGAGCAGATCAATAGATGACGCTAATCTCAATCACCACCTATCAAGTGTATAGAGCGCGCCATGTAAGTGTATACACCTGTATCTCTAGCGATGTCGTCACACCCACACACAGATTACACTTACACTTACACTCAGTCACCTTCTATATTCGGGGTGATCAAAAACTTTGATATTCCTCAACTATTGATGCCTCACATGATGCTCCAACCTTGTGTGCGGTGTGTGGAGAAGCGTTTACCAAATCTGTGTGAGTATAATCCTCATCTTTTGTGAAGTTACGTGTAATTGAGTGAGTACTAAGCTAGTGTTAAGCTGCTTGTATAAGTGTTAGTCATATTGTGTAATAATGTCAGTTATGTGAATTGTTGTATAAGTGTTATAGGTATGTGTCTGTAGTGTGTTCTGGTGCAAGTTAATATATATATATATAATATATATATATATATATATATATATATATATATATTATATATATATATATATATAATATATATATATATATATATATATATATATATATATATATATATGTGCTATAAGTGATAGAAAAAAAACTAACTCATAGTAGGAAGCATCCTGGCACCTTGTAATATACACCAATCGCTTCCTCATACCTTATTAACCTAGGGGTAGACACCCATATTAGTGCTATTCTAGCTCAGGGCAGGCTAAGGCAAAAGGGCTTGAGAAAAAAGTGTGGCACTCAGTTGCCACTAATGTGGCACTCAGTGCGCACTGTTGTGGCACTCACTTGGCACTCACTTGGCACCATGTGGCACTCACTTGGCACTCATTGGCACTCACCTTGCACTCACCTGGCACTCACCTGCACTCATCTAATACTCATAGAACACTGATAGAGAACATCACTAGATACTCCTTATGGTGATTGGGAACACCATCAAATTTGAACCATCAATAAATCTGAGTCATCAAAAAAGCTACAAAGGTTTCGAAAAAGAATACAATGTCAAAATTGTTACCCTGGAAATACCAAAAAGGGTTGACCGAAAAATTTGGCGTTCTCAAAAATTGTCCCCTGGAAGCCAAAGGCGTTAGTCGGGAAAAAAAGTACGGTTGCCAAAAATTAGGATGGCCCAAAAATTAGGTGGGCCAAAAATTGACCCATGGAAGACCCAAAGGTTCGCAGTGTGTTGTACGTGTGTATATGCGGTAAATGTGAGGTGTAAGTATCTATGGGCGAGTGTAAGTGTCATAGTGAATGTATGCATGTGTGTGTGTGTGATGTGTGTGTGTGTGTGTGTGGTGTGTGTGTGTGTGCGTGTTGAAGTGTGTTGTTGTTGCTGTGTGTGTGTGTGTGTGTGTGTGTGTGTGTGTGAATTGTACCCTGGAATACAAAAAGGTTGACCGAAAAATTTGGGTTCTCAAAAAATTAGGTCGGCCAAAAAAATTTAGGAGTGGACAAAATTGACCCATGGAAGACCAAAGGGTTGCTCGAAAAAATTAGTAGGTGTAGGCTAGGTGAATGCTGGGTGGACGCTAGGTGTAGGTGTAGCGCTAGGGCTAGGCTGGGTAGGCTAGCGTAGTAGGTGATAGGCTAGGTGAAGCTGGGTGGCCAGGCCTAGGTGTAGGTTTAGCTAGCTCGTGTAAGGCTGGGTGGAGGCCTTAAGTTAGCGTGTAGGCCTAGCCTCCGTGAAGCGGGTGGAGGCTAGTGTAGGCTAGCAAAACATCAAAAAAGGGGCTAAGCCCCTAAAAGGGCACCAAATAATTAAGTGTGTGGGACAAAAATTGAACCCATGAAGACCAAAGGCGTTGTCGAAAAAATTAGGGTGGGACACGTACAACGGTTGCTTACGCAACCGTTTGGCGCAACCCTTCTTCGAAGGGTTGCAAAAATTAGGGATGCCAAAAAATTAGGGTTGCCAAAAAGTTAGGTTGCCAAAAAATTAGGTTGCCAAAATTGCCACCCTGGAATACAAAAAGGGTTGGCCCAAAAAATTTGGCGTTCCTCAAAAAGTACAAGCCAAAAAAAAAGGTCAAGCCGGCAAAAAGGTCAAGGGCAGGCTAAAAATTTGGGCCCTTTCAAAAAAGCGCGTTTCCCAAAACTTTAGGGTTGGGGTAAAAAAGTCAAAAAAGGTCAAGGTCTGGTGGGGGTAAAAGCGAGCGGTGTGCAATATTCGGGTCCTACTACTGTGTTGGTACATTATTTTGAGACACTCTGTATATATATATAATATATGATATATATATATATATATAATATAATATATATATATATATATATATATATATATAATATATATGATATATATATATATATATATATATATATATATATTATATATATTTTGTGATCTCTATATATATATATTATATATAATATATATATATATATAATATATATATTAGGGTTGTTACCGATAGTATCGGTATCGGTATCGGTAGTATCGGCCATTTTGGGGGGTATCAGATCGATATCCGTAATTGGTTAATATGACCGATACTTAGCCGATACTTTTACTTTTTGGGGTGAAAAATTATGAGAAACTTTTAGATTTAATAATAAATCTAGTTCGATGTAGATAGCTATTACTAGGTTATGTTTTTTTTTCCTCGATTTCCTTAAATTTTTAGCGTTTCTCCAACTTGGGGCTTAGCGTAACACTTTACCTATTTGGACGCCATTTAATATAATTTAATAACAGATTAACATCTACTGTTTTTTAGTTGATCAATAGTATTTGTTTTTTATTTTTGTTTTTTGTACGCAATTTCGTGAGATCGTGTTAGTGCGTGAGTGTGTTTAAACTTTCTGGATTATTCATATTTTAGATATTTGAGGTAAATAGGATTTTATCGTTTTAAAATTTCAGGTTTTAAATTTAGGTTTTAGCGTACGAATAATTTATTCCTCATTTTCCTTGGTTTTTGTCTATTTGTTCTGTTTTTTTTTTTTTTTTTTTTTTTTTTTTTTTTTGTGTGATTGTGAGATTGTGTGTGCGTGTATGATAGCAGATTTGCCCACGCGTGGCTTTCTTTTAACTTTACCAACATTAATGGCTTGCGCTATAACTCTGCATCCATGGAATACCACCCCTCTAAATCTAACCCTAAATTTATGCTCTTGTCTGAGACCCAGTTGGCTAAGAATTCATCCTTCAACTCGTTTAATATATCCAACTATAACTTATTTTATAATTTCTGTCTGAAGGGTGGAGTATGTACCTATGTAAATATAAACACTCCTATAACACGTCTCGAGAATCTCGAATCTCCTAACTTCGATGTTCTGTGGCTTAAAATCTTTCTTCCTTCTACTACAATAATCTTATGCTTTTGCTACTGATCTCCTAACAGATCAGATTTTCATGTTTTTTTTATTACATTACTACTTCTCACGAGACTGTTATATCTTCTCATCCAAATACTGACGTCCTCTATTTAGGGGATTTCAATGTACACAACACTGAATTGTGGTTCCTCTCATACTGATTTAGGTGGGGAGGAAGCCGAATCATTCAGTATTCTCAACGATCTGGAGCAACTAATTAAAAAACCTACACACATTTCGGATCGTCCCAACCGATTCTTGAGCACACGACCTATGTTTCACCACTAGTCCTTCTCTCTATATATATACACCACCTTCGCTCATATCGGTAAATCTGACCTAAACCTTATATCTCTTAATTTTAATACTTTCTCTCCAACTATCTATATCCTGCCATATGCGGTTTTTATGGCACTTTGATCGGGCCGATTGGAGGGCCTTGCGTTGCTTCTACGCTAACTATAACACTGGTCAACAAATTTTTGGAAGAGCTCAGCTTCTAGCCGATAAATGGCCGAAACTGTAATTGTTGATGGGATGAGCAGGTTCATTCCTTCTTCGACTAAATCTTTTTCTCCTCAAAATCCATGGTTCGATCGTACTTGTCCTCTGGCCATTCAGGCAAGACAGTTGCGATATTCGGGTGCTGGAAAAATTCCTCCGTTCCTATCACTCTTGCCAATTTTCATTCAGCTAGAAATCGTTGCAGGGATACTCTTCGACGAGCAAAGTGGACTTTTATTAAACGAAAGTGCGCTAACCTCCTTGGTTCTCCTACTGACAAATCTCTCTGGCCTCTTGCCAAAAACATCTCTAACAACTTCTGCAAATCATCCTTTCCTCCTCTTATTCGCTCTGATGATTCTGTTGTTAATACCTCCAACTGAAAAGCCAATCATCTCTTGCCGACTACTATTTTCTCTAACTCAACCCTGGACGATTCTTTCATTCCTCTTCCTCCTCCTTCTCCTCTCAGGTAGTCCTATGCTTACGTGCATAATTTTCATTTGATCGGTGTGCATAGGCTTCCTGAAATCTGATGAACGTTAGTGAAGCGGTGGCCCAAATGCATTCCTCCCCAAATTTTGATTAAGTGCTGCGTTCCCGTGCTAAACCCCGCCCTCGCTTCAACCATATTCTCCTTATGCCTCAATACTAGCACTTCCCTCAGTGTTGGAAGTGCACATATGTCCAACTTTCTAAGAAGAAGAATAGCCGATTTTAATATTTTAACCATTGCCCTATAAGCTCTCACTTCTATTCTTTCTAAGATCTTTGAAAACCTTCTCAACTCTCACACTTCTTAGATCTTCTGGAATCTCATTCCCTTCTTCACGATGCCAGTACGGATATTTCGGCGCTCGAGATTCTACTGGCGACTATACTTTCCTATCTAACAGATTTATAGTCTTCTACACTTAAGAACTATAGAATGACTTGTCTGGTGTCAATTAAAAGGTGAAAGGCTTTGACCAAGTAGATCGCATGCGCCACTGCTCTCCAAGCTCCCCTCCTTTTGATTTCCTCCTTCTCTTTGGGGCTTTAACTTTTATTTTTTTTTTTATTTTCCTTAGCTTTTTTTTTTTCTTTTTTTCCCCCCCAAAAAATTTTTTGGGCCTCCAAAGTGGGTTTTTCGGTCAATATCGGCTGTGGTTGATGGGGCGACTTCTTCTTTTTCTGCTCATTAGTGTTGTTCTCAGGTTCTGTTTTTACCCTTACTTATTCGCTTTTCGTCAATATCTTCTTCACTTTGCACCTCTAACTCTATCCACTCATATGCCGCATGAATCAATCCCTTCAATTCTTTTCAACTCGTTACAAATTCTGCTCCTTCTTTTTACCTCTGCGAATTGCCTCCTCGTCTTAATCTTTCAGATTCTATTCTCGCTGATCTGATAGAATTTCCGGGCTGGGTCCGTCTGAAGTTTGTGAAATAATTCTTTATAAAACGCCAACTTCTTACAAATCTCCCTCTCTAAGAACACCTAACTTTCCTATTTTTTTCGACAGTTCTATTCGTCTCTTCTGTTAAAAATATATAAACATCCTTTCCCTTTAAACATAAACAAAAAAAATGTATTGGAAACATCTCAAATCACAACGGTTGCTAGGGCGGCCTCAAAAGAAAACTGGAAGTTCTGTTTAGACTGCCACAGACTTTTTTTCCTCTTCTCGGTTACTCCAGCTATACAAGGCTCTCATCCGCCCTTGTATGAGTACTGTTCTCATATAGGGGGGGCTCTGGGTTCACCCGGCTTTTGGACGGGTCGATCGAGTCAAAGGCCAAAAGACTTTATTTAAAAACTGTCCTGTTTACTTTCTATTTCACTTGCACCCCTAAACTATATTTGTCGCGACGCGATGTTGCCGGGCTTTACCCTTTTCTATAGGCTACTGTAGCGGTAAGTGCTTCGAGGGAACTATTCCAGCTCGCGTACCACGACCTTTACGACGTCCTCGTAGCACAAGGGTTGCTGTGTCGGCACATGAGTTTTGTGTTTATATTAGTAACTCCAGACTAAGGTCGCTGCGGTGCTTCTTTCTTTCCTGCCACCTCTGTTCTGTGGAATTCTCTTTCAATCATCCTCATGTTTTCCAACTCAATTTAGTCTCCCGCACTTTAAAAGCCTGCATCTATGCTCATCTTTCGTAATTTGCGGTTAGATTGCAAATTTTGCAGGCGTTCAACACCCCTCTTGAATAGGATACTGCCCGCTGAGCGTGCGTGACTACTGTAAAAAAAATAAATAAATAAAAGCTTCTAATAAGAATTCCTAAAGCTAGCTGAAACCCCACAAGAATGGCATCTTTTTCCGAATGGGGTTTTGGGGAAAAAAAAAAACCCCCCAAAAAATTTCTAGAATGCATTTAAATAGCATAACCGAGGAGCTTTCGCTCGCTTGACAAAAAAAAAAAAAAAATAAAGATTCATAGAAGGGATAGCCAGCCTTATCTAGCCAACCCTGCAAACAGCACTGATAGGACGATAGTGGCTTTCAGCAAATAAGGCCTACTAAAGAGAGGATTTGGAATAGGTTAGGACTTGATAAGTTCATGCCGAAATTGCATTGACACTCATTCACCTTTAAAGGAATCACACCAAGGAACCTCATCATCTAAAAAACTGAAGAGACAGTCATCAAGGAGGAAAGATAATTCAAATTTGCAATCTGTGAAATAGGAGGAGATAAGGCTCTACGAAAACATGGAGCATTGCGGCCTACAAAAAGAATCCATTTCATGCGGTGGCATGAAAATGGGCCAAAGTTTTCATTATTATCAATGCTTGCATTCAATAATTATCAGCACCACCTTAATCAGTCGAGAGACAGCGTATTTATAGCGTAGGTAAGAATGTAAACACCCAAAAAGCGAACAGGTTCTCCCAGGGATTTACTAGTGAAAAAGCTTAAATGATTTTGCATCAACAATTTGTGCATTTTTAATTTGCAGTATGAATGATATCTATCTCCCCCCCCCCCCCCCTTTTCTTCTACAGTATATATTCTCTCATGTTTGAGTGATAACGTTTTTTTATTTTAACTTTCAGCCTGATTAATTGAGCGTCTCTTCTTTCATGATTTTTATTGTTTATGTTGTAGCTAGTTAAAGAATCTTCTTGTAAATTGTAATCATGTTAAAACATAAAAGATAGTAGCTAAACTTTGTTAATGCTTAAATGGAAAATGGAAATTTAATATTTTTTGAATAAACACAAACATAAAAAAGTAATTAATATTATATTTGCATTTTTTATTCCTTAAAGATACTATTTAAATTTATAAAATAAATATACTTCTTGGGCACGACCAAATATGAAATATAAATGACAAAACAGTAAGTATTGTTTGTACAGGGAATGCAATCTTAAGTTGCCCTAGCAGTACACAAATGTTCAATCTTATTACTGTGTATTATTATATAAATTAATTTAAGTATCGGTATCGGTATCGATATTATCGGCACCTAAAAAAAATAGTGTTATAGGTATCGTATCGTATCGGCCTTCTTTTCTGGTATCGCGTACATCCCAAAAATTATTATATTATATAAATATAATATATATATAATATATATATATATATTATATATATATATATATATATATATATATATATATATATATATATATATAATAAATATTTATATATAATAATATATATATATATATATATATAATAACTTCATAAAACAATTTAAAAATAACTTTCAATGGCATTCAAAAGTATGTATGACGCATAGTGAAGTATATTGTAAGAATAAATAGTTGAAAGTGATTGGTTTAATATTAAAGCGGAGTGAGGCAGAGATGTGCTATGTCTCCTTGGGGATCCAATCTGTATATGGATGGGGTTATGAAAGGAATTAGAGTGTTAGAGGTGGCGGTGGCAGAGAAGGTGTTAGAATGATGGAGAATGCAGAGAGTGCGAGGGTGCCCTACATAATTATATTGCGCGAACGATTTGATTTTGTGTGCGGAATCTGCAAGCAGAGTTTGAGACGATTGTTAGAAGGATTTGTGCTTGCAGTGCGTGTCGGATTGCGGAGTTTTAAAGCAAACATAGACGAATAATAAAGTTATGGTTCTGCAGTGAGACAGTCCTCGGTGTGAAGTTTTTTGGGATGGTGAGCAGCTCGAACAAGTGTCTGAGTTTAATTATTTAGGATATATGTTTGGATGTTAAGAAACGGCAGCATGCAAGAGTGTAGTAGAAAGTGTGAATGTGTAGGTAAGGTGCTGGTGCCCAATTAAATCTTTGAGGGTGTAAAGGACTAAATCTTGAGTGCGCTATGGGTTTTATATGAGGTATGTGTTAACATTGTGTTAATGCAAATAAGTAAAACTATTGGTCTAGAAAAGAGTTGGATAGCATCGTAAAGTACAATGTGTTCAGATATGGACAATCTAAGGGCGTGTTAAGCTGTGAGAAGGAATTGATAAAATTGCAGAATCAAATCAGCTAGCGGATTTGTCGTGTGTGAAATAGGCGTTAAATTAGAGAATAATGAAAGTACATTGAAATGCCGTTTGGTCAGTGGAAAGGATGGATTGATGGTCGGATTGGTTAAGGCAGATGCATAGTGGTGAGTGTGTTGGTGTATCAACCAACTAGCTATCGAAAGAAAGAGTAAATTAAGTTAGTAAAGAAATGCTCTGGAGGTGCAAAGAAATTGAGTTGGCAGAGCGAGGAGAAAGGTGTAAATAGGAGTGAATGCGGGGTTTTGCTATGGGTGTATGTTTGTGGCCACCTGGGCCCAATGTGATGAACCCTACATTGCACGAGATAGCCATTGATGAAGTGTCCGTCGCGGTCTTCGTGATAGCTCTAGGCGTGATTTTTCTGACTTGCTGTGGTTCTCACTAAAAGATATAAAGTGGTCTGTAAGGCTGGGCTTTCTTCGACGTGCGTCATATTCTTCAAACTACTTTTCTGGTTTTCATTGCATTGCGACGCGCACCTTACCCCCCAGGTCATTCGGCAGAGAGCTGGCG
>JABUQX010106791.1:0-12500 GCA_015478945.1 Trachelipus rathkii | reverse complement strand
AATAAAATAACTAAAGATAAATTATAATAATAAAATTATAATAATCATAATATAATAAAATAATAATAATAATAAAATAATAATAATAAATATAATAATAATTGTAATAAATATAATAATTAATAATAATTTAAATAATAAAATAATTAAATTAAATAATAATTACTAAATAATAATAATAATAATATAAAATAATAAATAATAATATAATAATAATAATAATAATAATAATAATAACATAAATAATAATATACATAGATACTAATAATAATAATATAAATAATAATAATTAATAATAATAATAATAATAAATAATAATACATAATGGACTAATAATATCTAATAATAAATATAATGAAATTATGATAGATAATAATAATGTATAACTCAATAATTAATAATAATATAATAATAGTAATTATCCATAATAATAATAATAATAATAATAATATAATAATAATAATAAATAATAATAATCTATAATAAAGTAATTATAATAAAAATAATAATAATAATCAAATAATAAATAATAACAAAAATAATAATAATATAATTATATAAATAATAATAATGATAATATATAATAATAATAATGAATGATAATAATAATAACTATAATAGTAATAATAATAAATAATAATAAATAATATAAATAATAATAATAACATAATAATAATAAATAATAATAATAATAATAATATAATATATAATAATCAATAATAAATAATAATATATAACTAATAATTATAATAATAATAATAATAATCAATAATAATTATAATCAATAATTAATAATAATAATACATATAATAATAATAATATATAATATAATAATAATAATAATAATAATATATAATAATAATAATAATAATAAAATAATAAGAATAATAATAATAATAATAATAATAATAATAATAATATAATATAATATTTTAATATTTAATAAGAATATAAATAATAATAATAATAATGGAATAAATAATAATAATGAATAATTATTAATAATATATAATAATAATAATAAAATAATAATATAAATAATAATAATAATAATAATATAATATAATAATATACTAATATAATAATAATAATAATAATAATAATAATGAAATAATAATAATAATAATAATAATAATAATATAATATAATTAATATTAACTTTATTAATTAATTATAATAATAATAATATTATAATAATAATGATAACAATAATAATAGCAATAATATAATAGTAATATAATATTAATAATAATATATAATAATAATCATAAAATAATAATATAATAAAATAATATATAATATAATAATATCATAATAATAATAACATAATAATAATAATAATAATAAAATAATAATATAAGTAATAATAATAATAATAATATAATAATGAAATAATAATATCATAGTAATAATAATAATCTTAATAATAATGAATAATATATTAATAATAATAATAATTAATAATAATAATAATAATAATAATAATTAATAATAATAATAATAATAATAATAATAATAATTATAAATTAATAATAATAATAATAATAATAATAATAATAATAATAATAATATAATAATAATAATAATAAAATAATAATAATAATAATAATATAATAATAATAATATTAATAATAATAATAAAATAATTAATATATAATAAAATAATAATAAATGATAATAATAATAATAATAATAATAATAAATAATATATAATAATAAATAATAATAATAATATAATAATAATAATAAATAATAATAATAATAATAATAATAATAATAATAATAAATAATACTAATAATAATATGATAATATATAATAATAATAATAATAATAACTAATAATCATAATAATCAGTAATAATAAAATCCAATAAATAATAGTAACTAATAATAATAATAGTAATTAGAATAATAATTTATTTTTTTTAATTTTAATATAAAAATAATAATGATACAAAATAATAATAGAAAATAAAATTAGTAATTAATAATAATAATAATAATAATAATAATGATAATTAATAATAATAATAATAATCATAATTAATAATATAAATAATAATAATAATAATAATAAAATAATATAATAATAATAATAATAATAATAATAATAATAATAATAATAATAATAATAATAATAATAATAATAATAATAATAATAATAATAATAATAATAAAAATAATAATTAAAATAAATATATAATAATAATACTAATAATATTGATATAATAAATCGATAATAATAATAATAATAATAAATAATAATAATAATATATAATAATAATAATAATTATAATAATAATCATAATAATAATATTAATAATATAATAATAAGAATAATAATAATAATAGATAATAATAATAATAATCATAATAATAATATAATATTAATAATAATATAATAATAATATGAATAATAAGAATAATAATAATAAAATAATATAAAAATAATAATAATAATAACAATATTCAAATTCATTCAAAAAACGCGTTTTATTACAACATTTTAAGAAAACACAATCTAGACATTAAATTACAAGATGACATATATTTATATATTATATTGACAAATATTTTACAATTTAAATACATCTGTTAATTATAATAACCAAAATTAATTTTCCTAATATGTGAAATGGGTTTTCTAATTGCAACACAGTGTTGTGTCCTTTGAAACCTGAAATACATTTAATAATAATGAGCTTAAAAAATAATTAAAAACCATAACAATAATAATAAAAACAATAATAAATAATAAAAACAAATAATAATAATAACATTCATAAGAATACAATAAAAAATAATAATAAAATGAAATAATAATAATAATAATAATAATAATAATAATAATAATAATAATAATAATAATAATAATAATAATAATAATAATAATAATAATAATATATAATAAATAATAATAATATATAATAATAGATAAAATAATAATAATAAACTACAACAATAATAATGTTATAATAAATAAAATAACAATAATAAATAATAATAAATGAATAATAATAACAATAATACCGAATAATAATAATAACAATAATGAATAACATAATAATATTAAATAATATAATATATAATAATAAAATAATATAATAATAATAATAATAATAATATTAATAATAATAATAATAATAATAATAATAATAATAATAATAATAATAATAATAATAATAATAATAATAATAATAATAATAATAATAATAATAATAATAATAATAATAAATAATAATAATAATAATAATATAATTAATAGATATAATAATAATAATAATAATAATAATAATAATAATAATAATAATATTGATAATAATACCTTTATTAATAATATCATATTTATGACCACCAAAAAAATATTATAGGACGCTCATTACAGGAAATGCTCAAAGTGGCCTCCATCGGAGGCTATACAAGCGGTTATTCGCCTAGCCATTGACTGACGCACCTTCTTAAAGAGAGCCCATCACACGTTCCCGAAGAATCGCTTCAGTAGGTATAGTCTGTGCGTACACAAGAGTTTTGAGATACCCACATAAGTAAAGGTCTAGTGGGTTGAGGCCAGGCGAGCATGCTGGCCATGACACAGGACCTCCTCTAAAAATCTATCTGTCTTTGAATGCACCATTTAAATACCTTCTACCAGGCATGATAAAGTGGGTCGAAGCTCCATCACGCATTATCCACATGGTTTGTCGCACACGAGACGGAACATCTTCGGGGAGGGTTGGGCAAGGTATCCCTTAGAAACTGCAGATAGCTTTGGTTATTCAGGCGAGGAGGAAGGACATATGGACCGATAAGATGGTCCCCAAGGATACCTGCCCATAAATTAATGCGAAACTGACGCTGATGCCTTGCCTGCACAGCTCCATGTCTATTCACCGCAGACCATAGGTGGGTGTTATGAAAATTTGTAATACCATCTGTACCGAAGGTAGCCTCATCTGTGAATAGTATTTGCGCCATAAACCCATTATCTATGGAACGCTGCTGGAACCATCTACAAAAGGCAAATACTCTGTGCATGTTGTAGATGGTATGAATACAGGTCATTATCGTGTAATGTCCTCCACACAGTGCTTTGTGACACACGGGTATCGTGAGCAACACGCCTCGTGCTGACAGCGGGGTCTCTTGCAACCTCACGCAGAATACGTTCCTCTGTGGCAGATGTACGTGCAACAGGTAGTCGTCCTCGATTGGTGGTAACAGGTTGCATGTCGCCAGTCTTGCACAATCGTCGAAAAACACTAGTGAACGTTGCATGAACTGTCTGTCTCCGATCTGGATACTGATCCCGTTCAACCGTTGTGACTTGTTTCTAGCATTGAGATTAGCTCTTCCATAAAAGATCATTTCCGCCTGTTCTTGAAACGAATACCCCATGGTTTTCGGAAAAATACGCGGACAGAATTTTACGTCGTACTACGCTGCACATTAACCTAAAGTTTCAATAATACGTAATGTTCAGCGTTGCCAGGCTTTCGACGGTAATGTCATGCGCGTGGTATGTCAGAGATATACAGATTTTGTTACGGTATGAACACAACCGATATTTATTCTGATGACGATATTATTATCATTATGAATACCAATATTATGAATTAGCAACCTTAATACTATTATAGGTAAAGAGTAGTTTAGTAAAATAGTAATAATGATAACCGTATTACTTTATTTATTATTATTATTTTATTATTATTATTATTATTATTATTATTATTATTATTATTATTATTATTATTATTATTATTATTATTATTATTATTATTATTATTATTATTATTATTATTATGTTATTATATTATTATTATTATTTTTATTATAATTATTTTTTATTATTATTTTTATTATTATTTTACTTATTTATTATTTTTATTATTATTATTATTATTATTATTATTATTATTATTATTATTATTATTATTATTATTATTATTATTATTAATTATTATTATTTATTATATATATTTTTTTTAATTTTGTGTTAATTAGTCTAATTATCAAAAATTAGTATATTATGTTTTATTTATTTTTTTTATTAAAGAATATTAACATTAATATTATTATATTTATTATATTATTATTATTAAAATTTTATTATTATTATTATTATTATTATTATTATTATTAATTTATTATTATTATTATTATTATTATATTATTATTATTATTATATTATGTATATTATTATTAATTATTATTATTATTATTATTATTATTATTATTCCTTATATTATTATTATTATTTTATTTATTCTTATTTTTTTTTTATTATTATTATTAACTATTATTTTATTATTATTATTATTTATTATTATTATTATTATATTATTATTATTATTATTATTATTATTATTATTATTATTATTATTATTATTATTATTATTATATTATATATTATTATTATTATTACTTGTAAATGGTGAAATAATATTATACTGAATTTGTGTCTTCATTCTTATCAGTAGCTTCACAGCATACGTTGAGCCAACAAAATGAAACAGAATGCAACCCAGTTAGTATCTTTGCAGTGGTTATATTTCGAACCACATAAAACTCTCACCAGGTGCTTAAACCACTTGCTCAACGCTCATACGCTTCATCCTGAGAGTCTTTCTTTTCACAAACCGCAGTCCTATTTGTGAAAAGTGTGCGTATGAAGGCCAAATCTGGTACCTTTCGGACCGTACCTTCAAACCGTTGTATCTCCTAATCCTAGCATTTAAAGGTGTATATGCATAGAATCATTTTTGCTACATTTCGTGTCTGGAATCTCCAATCCAAATTTGTCAATCTATTACTGAATCACCCTGTATATAAAAAAACAACGAACTAAATTATTTTTTTAATACATTTAAAGTATTCTCATCAAAAAACCAAACCAATATCAAATAACTATCTTTAATAAGAGTTGTAAGGAGTGGGAAACTAGCAGCCAGAGTGGCAGTTGCCAGATTTGTCGCTAAATCTGGCACCCTAATCCGTTAATTTTGCGCATTTTTGGTACTTTTTTACTAATTTTTACCATTTTTTTAGGAATTTTGCTACTTTTTTAACGTTTTGCCAGATTTGTCGCTAAATCTGGCAACCTAATCCGTTAAATTTGTCCTTTTTTGGCACTTTTTAGCATTTTTTAGCTACTTTTTAGCGTTTTGCCCATAATTCGGGTCAAGATCCCCAACTACCGGAGGCATTTTGGAGATTTCTCCATTGGCGCCCTGCAACGTCAAAGGCAAAGACTTGAAAATCACTAGCGAAGGTTTTTGGAAACTCCAGTCATGTCAGCAGCTGACTTGGAAATTTCCATCATTTCATTGGTTTTGACGTTTGATACGTCAAACCTAGGGTTTTTAAGGTCGGTGAGACCGAATTTAAGGTCTAGAAGACCGTTTTTAGAAGGTTTAGTCCCCCAAAGGGGGCTTTTTGGTTCCTAGAAGGTTTTAAATGATCGATAGCTCATTTTTTGATGATTTCAATCGATTTATCGTGATCGATTACCCCTAAATCGATGTTTAAATCGTCTTTCTACGTGCTCTGGTTGGCTTTTTACATTGAAAAATATATTCGAAAGAAAATAATTACAATAATTAACATTCGATTAATCGTTGTAGTATGGGAACACTTTGCGCGAACCCACCATTTTCGATATGAAGGAATAGAGATATATGCTTTAAACTTGGAATATAATCTATATATGTAATGAAACCCTGAATCAGCAGGGGCGAGTTTGGTGACCGTAGGTCCACTCCTAAGGGGGTGCTGCCCCTTTAGCACCAATGTCAAATTCGTCCTGAAAACCATGTTAGGCTTAACGTATCGGAGTGAAATTTGGATGTGAGTTATACGATGACGTAATCTCGTCGGAGACGAGATTACGTTCCTATGCGTCCCCCCGTAAGGGGGGGACGCTGCCCCACAAAAAATTAAAAATGATCGTGGAAGACTGAAACTTGGAGCCTGGGTTGAGGCGTCGGAGTCGGAGACGGAGACGGAGTTCTATTCGGATTCGGCGTCCAGGGACCCCACCGGAGGGGGTCCCTTCCTGAAAAAAGAAGAAAGTGCATCAGAGTGCAATAACAGAGACAGAAGAGAAGAAAGAAGAAGAATGAGGAAGGAAGAAAAGAAGAATGAGGAATGAGGAGGAGTCTGAGGAAGGATTCAGAGTTGGTAGTGGTACCGGTGCTGGAGTAAACATTCATTTAATAATACAAGATCATTACCGTGGTTTACATAGACTGCTTCTGTTCTAGGAATCATGTATCGAATATTGTCAATTGCATCCGCATCTTCAGGGAGATAAACTTTATTTTCTAAATGTTAACGATTAACATTTATATTTTCAAATCTCATTTTCTTTTTATAAACGTTAACTAATATATTTTTTTTCCTAAGTTGAAACATACATATACTGTTTACTATTTTTTATAATTTTTTTATTATTTAACATTTATACTTTGTGTTTAATTTATTATTTTTAATTTTAGGTTTTTATTTTTTATTTTTGAAATTTTTTTTTTCTAACTTTATTTTTATTTTTTATTTTTTATTTTTTATTTTTTTATTTTTTTTTTTTATTAAAATTTTTATTTGATTTATTAATTTCTTTTTATTTCTTTAAAAACTTTTTGTTTGTTTAAAATTTTTTATATAGCTTTTCAATGTTTAATAACATAAAATTTACGTTTTTTTACATACCCTAAATCAGTAATCAGTAATCAAACCACCCACCCACCTTCCACCATATTCTGTGACCTATATTGATCTATGATCTAATTGATTCAAGGTTCACATTCGAGTAATTGATTTTCGATAAACATAACATAAAATCAAGTTCTTTATACACTGACTCACGAGATGATATGCTGGACGTAACAAAGTTTTTCATCATTAATAAAACTAACCATTACAATCACCTGAACTAAAAATATAATGTACAAAGACAAACCTAAACAACTTACACATGAATAAAACTGTTAAACATTAACAAGTCCCCCACTTAACACCCCAGTAAAAAACTAACATTGCACGCAAAACGTAGCCTATTCTTACTTTTGAAGCATACATCTACCATATTAACGTTAATCGACACTGACACAGTAACATTTAGCAAAATTTATCACAACAATGGATAATTATCATACTGAATCAGCGAATAACTCTAACGTAATAGGGTTTCCACATCAATAAGCGTTAACCATGGAACTAAAGAAAATATGTGCAACCGACAAAGCCTGACACACCTTAAGCCCTAATAAACTGCTATCATTAACAAAGGATCTTATACTTGGCAACAGTAAGTAACTAACATACATGCTAGAGAACGTAACCTATTCACCACTGTTTCAAGCATGCTCTAACATATCAATGCTAATTTTACATTAACACAGTAATATTTAACAAAGATTATCAATATCCTGAACAGTAGTGTAATGAACTAAGAATAAATGACACAGTCGCAACACACACACACAGCACACATACACCACAACACAACACAAACAGTTCTGCAATACGTAACACCTAAAAAAATTTAGTTCTTATCTCTTGTTAGGCTCGCTGCCCCTTTCAGAAAAAAATCCAGCGGCGAACCTGAAAATGATTTTCATGCCTATAGACCATTTACATAAAGTGATGCAATACTTATTATATTATTTAAAACCGAAATGGGTAAATCTGGAGCAACTCGTATTCATACAGAGGTGAATTGGCAACTCTGTATAGATTTGGGGAGCTGAGTTATATATAAATCAGTGAGCTACTCGTTAGGGCATTCTTAATCAAGTGCTCTTACGATCAACACTTTAAGACTCATTTAGTCAGATCCTGTTGTATCATCATCCAAGTTTTTTTTATATCTACACATGAGGATTTTTCAAATCAATACTTATTCAGCTAGGTAAGATTTTTTTCTTTAATATATATATATATATATATATATATATATATAATATATAATTATATAAAATAACATATATATATATATATCAAATCTATTATTTATATATATATATATATATATATATATATATATATATATATATATATATATATATATATATATATATATATATATATATATATATATATTTTCTCATTTAAAAATAACATTGTAATACATCTGGTCAATAATTATTGATACGTAAAGTAATTAAAAACATCATTAATTAAAGAATAAAGGGAAAATGATATTTGCACATGTCTAAAAAAATTATTCTTTTCCAGAAACGTGTTGAATATACAACCATACATTTGAGTAAAAAGCGTTCATCCTGTCGTTATCATCGCACCCTTTAAAATGGTATGTTGTTGTTGTTGTGTGGATAAATATATTTAATATAGGGAATGAGAAATACTATGTTAAACTAATATATTATTGGTATAATGACCTAAATAGCATGAAAACTTGATTTTAATTGCCTAATGTATCATAAATAATAATAATGACTATTTATTTCAGGCTAACCCTTCGATGATGAATGCTGGTAATAAGAAGAGAAAGACCAATATAACAGACATAACGCACATCTCTGTAGAGAAACTTAAAAAGTCAATGGAACGTCATACCTATGAAGTTAAGGTTATTGACGAAATTTTTTTCCATGGACCAAGAGATCTTGAAACATCGTTTGAAATGGTTGTGAGTGAAGTCATTGATGCTATATTACAAGACTTGGACTATGATAGGGCATGCATGAGGGTTGGAATCAACTTCACTTTTGGCGATGATCAGTCATCTGACCGGAAATATTATGTAAATATCAGTTACAGGGATATACTGGACAATATTGGGGTGAAAGAGATGATGAGACGCTTGGAAGGATCATTCCAGTCCGGTGATAAGGCATCTTTTACCAAATTCAAAGTAGTAGCGACCGTGTTCATGTTAGCTAAAGGCAAAGGCGATGACTGTAAAACCGATGCATTCGAGCCACAAAATCTTAGTTTCAAACATCGTTACATTAGTAAAGTTCACCTAGAGAAAGGCAATGTAGGTTGCGCTTTCAAAGCCGTCGTTTTGTTTAGGAAAATAGCGAGAGAATGTGTAGAGCCCAGAGGTATTCATTCTTATACAATTGAGAATGAGGCAAGAAGCACTAGCTAAAAATGTGGGTATGAATATACAGGATTCTTGTCATAGTAACTGTAATTTGAAAAAATCGAGAAGTATCGAAAATGCCGATAGTCCGTATTCGGTCCTGAAGGTAATGGAGTAAAAAATACTTAAATCCATCAAACGAGAACAAGGAAATGGACGCCTTTATAGCATTATGAGGCATGATGGAGTATAAATCATGCTACTATGCTATAAAAGAGATAAGTTTAAAGTTAATGTTTTGAGAATACCAAGAAAAAGAATGCATATATGAACGGTATCTTTTGCACTTATTGTTACACTTTCAACAGTAATAATATCGCACATAAATTAGACTGTGAACATTATGGATGTAGACAGTGTCTATACGATAAGTGTCAAGGCTCATTTGATCACGATGGTATATTCCATGAATGTCGTGAATGTAATCGTGAATTTTATAATGCATTTTGTTTTAAAAAAACATCAAGATAATAATACGTGCAAGAAAATTAAGATTTGCAAACTCTGCCTTGTGCAAATAAAGGCTGATCGCTACGGTAATTTCCAACACGACTGTACAAAAGCCTTTTGTACTATATGTAAAGAAAAATACGTGCCTAAAGAAGACGTATATCATATATGCTACATGAAAAAGAAAATTAAAAAGAAGAAAGATACTGATCCGGTGGTTTATACATGTTACTATGATATCGAGACATACACCAGGAAGATAAAGGTTATGATGATAAAGGAAGAAGAAAAATAATAGATTTGCGTCCTTATTTACTGGATGCGCAGATGATAATGCGAAATGTGTATCAGATACGGAAGGGTGGGAGCATGGTGATGCTCACATTTGGTCACAAGAACAAGGAACATCTGTAAATAAGAGACAGAAAACAACGCCTGTTATCAATTAATTAGACTCCTGATGGAGTTTTTTCAGAGGAAAAATCCAGTCAAAAGTAGTTGTTGCCTGCGAGCTCAACATTAATGGCGGAAATTTGATCATCAGTTCCGTATAATGCATCATTACTCGACAGACACCCCAGTTCCAGATTCTAACTCAGCAGAAGATCTATAGAAAGGAGGTAATAAAATCATTTTCAATGGGATCGAATGGCAATATAGACTTCAGGGATACATTGCTTTTCACACCATGTGCATTGAAAAGCTTACCTAAATGCATGGGTGTTAGTGAAAAAGACAATTCCAAGGGTTTCTTTCCCTATACACATTTTTAAATGAAGACACCTTAAATTATAAAGGACCTATTCCTGATAAGAAATTCTTCGAAGTAGATAAAATGTCAACAGATGAAAAGATAGAATTTGAAAAGTACTATAATAAGTTTATAGGTAAAGAATACAATATTTTTGAAGAATGTGAAAAGTACTGTGCACAAGATGTTAATATACTAAGAAAATGTTTTGAGAAGTTAGAAGGTAGCAGTTCATTAAAGAATTTGATATAGATTGTCTAGATAACAACACAACAAATTGCATCTTTATGTTTTACACTTTATAAAAATGTGTTTATGCCCGAGGAAAAAATTACTATTCTAGGTCGAGAGAACCCTAAACCTTTCACCTACGAAGCAATTCGCTGGCTTATTGTATCAGGAAAAATTGGAACAATATAGACATAATGTAAGAGCACGCTCCGTAACGGTGGATGAAGAAAGGGTTTAAAATTAAGAACAAGTGGCTTTACTCTGATGGGTTTGGTTATGTAAAAGGAGTGAAAACTGCGTTCCTATACCATGGTTGTGCATGGCATGGACATAAAGATTGCAATAAAGGAAAAGGGATGTTGCATAACGTATCGGCTGTTGACCGCTACAATCTCACCATGAAACAAGAAGATAGGTATAGAGAATCCGGTTTTAATGTCGTACGTGTGTGGGAATGTGAATGGAAGGTTCAAAAGACCCAAATCATTCAAGATCCTGATCATACCGATAAAAACATAAGCATTAGTGACTATATTCAACGTCTTAGCAATGATGTTGTTAACAACAGACTCATAAGTAGATAAATTACATGATGTTTGAGGCCAGGCACTGAAACCACTTCGTACATTACTACCCTCCATCTTAAAAGGACAAGAAGGATCAAAGTATTTAGACTATATACATCGCTTGTAGACCGCTTTAACTGTTCAGAAACGAATGAAAGTACCGCTTGTGGCCTCCCTCGAACAAACTGAGATAAGGTGATGAAAGTACCCTGACATTGAATCATTAAGAATGGTATCAATGATAAATATATTCGTACAAGTGCTTACATTAAGATTCTTTCCTCCTCAAGAACTTATACATCCGCCCGCCTCGCTAAACGAGTCAACAAATAAATTAGATATTCCACTACTGTGTAAAGATGTGTTGAAGAAAATTGTGCGAAATGCAATCATG
>JABUQX010106790.1:0-23221 GCA_015478945.1 Trachelipus rathkii | reverse complement strand
AAAAAAAAAAAAATTTTAGGGCTCGAGCCGACGGGCGACAACGGGGGACGTTTTCCATATACCCCGTAGGGGAGGGGCGGGAGGAAAAAAAAAAAAACCCCCGCGACACCCAAAATTACCAAAGAACGTGGGGTTCCGGAACCTCCCCGGAGGGGGGGCAAAAGTCCTACCCTGTAGTTCCCCCGGAAGGCAGAGAGAGACCCGCACTCTTGCCATCTTTGCGGTTTACCCTGGGTATTTTCCTTTAGCTTAAAAAAAAAAAAAAAAAAAAATAAAAACTGACGAAGTCTTAAAACGTAAAAGGTGCTATATATTTTTGATCATGTCCGTCACCACTTAAATTGCGGATTCGGCCTAATGCCGTAGAAATATATTTAAAAAAAAAACAAAAAAAAAATCCGAAACTGACGGAGTCGTAAAACAGAAAGGTCTACTATATATATATATAATATATATATATATATATATATATTATATATATATATATATATTTATATATATATATATATATATTATATTAATACTAATATTATAAATATATATATATATATATATATATAATATAAATAATATATATTTATATATAAGTATATTATTAAGCATTTACAGCATAATTGAAATTGCTGTTATCAATTCCCAAAAATTACAGTTCTTAATATTCGTGAAAAAGTACCTTAAAAAACGAACGAGTAGAAGCATTACAGAGTTTCTTTTATGCACGAGGGAAAAAAAATCTGGATTTTTAGTGGAGAACTATAAATTTTTTGCCTCTCAAAATGGCGTTTGTCGCAAGCTGCTATCCGCATGTAATTCCTGCATCTTTCTCACGAGGGTTATTATAATATATATATATATATATATATTATGATATTTATTATATAAGATATTTATTATATACTATATGTATATATATTACTAACATATATATAATATACTATATATATTATATATATATAATTTAATCTATACACTATATACATAGTACGCATAGTAGGGATTAGAAGTATATATCTATTTGCTTGAAACAGATCCCATAGCTCTTAAATAAGCGCATAGTTTTGGTGAAATATTAGAGCTGCGTTTCAGAATGCCCCGAGTGGCAGCCGTGTGCCAAAATCAGAACCTCGGAGTAAACGCTTTGAAGTTCACAAAATAATTGTTAACAGTAAAAAATGTCAATCACACATTAAACCAATTAGACGAACAAGAAAATTTGAGACCTGGAATCGTACATCTTGCGCAAGCGCCGCCCCGTGCGGAACTTCAAAAGCTTGATTGATGGTATATTCCAATACTCTTATACTTATATTTATCTATTTTATGAAATGATACGATATATTAGTATCCTTAATATAAAAGTTAACTAAAATATTAATAGATAATTTTGGCAAAGCACATTTTCCGACTACCATGTTTGTAAAAACCGAAAAACTTGTTTTTTAGGTCTAAATACAAGCAGATCGCCTTCGTTTGCACGCCGCCAGCGCCTGGTTGGACGGATCCAAATTCCCGAAACTTTTAGGGAATATAACCAAACGGCGCCTGACTGTTGACGTTTACGTGACGTAGAAGTGCGCAAACGGGCTTGGTCGGGAAACGATGCATGTGCGCCTCGTTTCCCCGCCTCCGGGCTGCAGTCGGGTTTGTCTGGAAAAACGGCCGCCGCTTAGGATTTCAGTGTCATTAAAACAAAATATTTCTGCTGAATCGAATGATATATATTTCGGCTTTCTACGGCCATTTTTTTCTGGGCCATTAATCGACCATTAAATAAAACAAAAAAGTAAATGAAAATCTTTTATTTTTGTTTACTAAACAAGACGTTCTTAGCGTAATTTCTTTTTAAACTATATTTGCTTAAGAATATATATAACTATATATATATATATAATATATAATATATATAGTAATAATATAATACATACAATATATATATAATATTATATAATATACATATATATATACTATATATATATAAAAAGAAAGTAAAAAACACAAAAAATCTAACTTACAACATCTAGACCGTAATGGAATGACAAAAGGACTTCAAAAAATAGTGCAGATTATTTTAAAAATATCAATCTTTTAAATCGATTCTTTTTTTTGTTTTACTGGGCGGGCAAAAATATACGCATCAAAAAATTGTCGCCTTTTGACCTTTTTCACTTTAATGCAGATGATATAATTATATATATATATATAGTATAATATATATATATATAGTAATATATAATATATATACTATATATATATATATACTTATGGTATAGTATATATATCAAGATATATACTATATATAACCTTATATATATATATACTTTATATATAATATAATATTATACTTATATAATTTATATATATATAATATTTATTATATATGATATGTATAACTTATATATAATATATAATTAGTAATCATTAGCATTTCTACATTTTGGTCAAAGTTTTTGAGCGGATTTTAACAAAATCTTATGGCCATTTACTTGTCATGTTCCAATACGGAAATAATCCTATCTCGAAGTTAAGAGTAGAGCAGAAGAAACGAAAGAAGAAGAGAAGATGAAGAAGAAGAAAGAGAAGAACTATTATCCGGACAAGCAAAAGCATAACAAGATTAAAAAATGCGTCCTGTAATCTATTAACTTTATTTATGTATTTAAAAGAAGATAGTAATTTTACATAATTTGTTTCTGAATTGGTTTAAAATCTTGGAGAGGAGCAAAAAGAAAGAGAAAATGGATAAGGACTAATAAAGATTAATTTTATAAAAGGAATAGATATAAAGTATAAATATAGAACTTCTGCTGAAAAAGCAAGACAAATAGAAAAGTCTATTTTAGTAATATATATACTATATTATTATACTATATATATATATATATACTAGTTATATAATATATATATATATAATATATATATATATATATACGATAACCATATATATATATATATTATATATATATGATAAAGGATAATTAACCTTCCCCCTGCTGGGTTTCCGAATCCGCACCCTCGCTGGTAAAGCAAGGCCGTGTTGACACCTGCACCACGATGCAGCTCCACTTGCTGGTCTGTATCCGTTCGACAGTATCGAACATCTCATCGTCTATCCAAATCAGCTGAACATACACTCATGACCGCAAAGTTATCAGCTCGTAGATACTATACTCCATACTCTTCATCATCTCATCTTCTGAAAAGCACCTTATACTTTACTATCCTTACCAGAAGAATAAGGCATGCAATTGACTTAGACAGTGATCCTTTAGCAGATCTGTCCCATGCTTCACAACTCGCGCGTCAAGCGGTCATCACCAGGCGTTTTGGAACCAAAGTGCAGCAAATGTCATTCATCAGTGAGTAACAAATCCTAGAAATACTGCGTAACACACGCTCACAGTTTGCGTTACACCAGATGATAAGTATAACCTAACTCTCTCATACCATTATTATACTAACGTGTTGAACATGTCCCTCCGTTATCAGAGCAAGGCTTCTAAAATTTACTGTTATTACTTTCCTCGAATCGCGATAACCTTCCAATCCATAAGGACACTCAGCTACCGCAGTACGATCGCGCGGCGAAACAAATCATGACGCCATATGATGTGCTATTCCCTATATGCATTACTATCATTATTATATATACTATATATATATATATACCTCGCCTGTATACCCTTTACATACTTATACGATAAAAGTTCATATATAATGATAATATACTCTCACATAAGGTAATATATATATATATTAATACTATATATATATACTATATTTATTATATTATATAATTATCCTATAATAGCTCTATTATATATATATGTTATGTTGTAATGAGCGTGTGTGTGTTGTTGTGTGTGTGTGTGTGTGTGAGTTGTGTGTGTTGTCGTGTGTGTGTTTGTGTGTATGACGTGTTAAATAATAGAAATAGGTTATTTTGAATTTTGTTTAGATTTTTTTGACTTGAAATAGATTTATATTAATTTTTCTATGAGGGACTCTGCCCCTGTACCCCCGACCCGTGAGTGGGGGGAAAAATAATTCAAAATATGCCCACAAACATTTTTTAAGCCATAAAACATTTTTTTAAAAACGGACAATCTGTCAGTAAGAATTACTGCTTTAAATATGAGATTATTGGACCAACTTAACTTTTTCATGCCTCGTTTTTCAAAAACATTTTTTTTTACTAGTTACCTTTCTTTACATTTTATTCAAACATCTCCATATAATAAGTTTAATGAAAAAAATTCGGGTATAAAAATCGCCTGGCTGTCGCTAGAATTTATAATTATCTTACATAGACAAATTGTTAAAGCAGAGGTGGCATCGTAATGAGAAAGCTTAACACGTCGTTAATCCATACGTAACAAAAAAAAATTAACGACAGTTAATCATTAAAGCGTTTATCGGTAAGAATGGTAGCTAATCGTTAACAGTTAATCGTTAACAGTAAAAAACCGTCTTCAAAAATCAGTGTAGGAAATAGTAATTGACTAATTGTAATAATTCTTGTATTATGATTGCAGATAGTCTCAAATTATTTTAATTTGAAAAAAATAGTGAGCTACTGTATTTAAAACGATATATAGTATAATATATATATATATTAATATTATATAAATATATATGATATATACTATATTATATATATATACTACATATATATATATATATATATAATTTAAGTATATATATATATTATAATATAATATATATAGCGAATAAATAATTAATCAATAATAAATAATAATAATAATAATAATAATCAATAATAATAATTAATAATAAATAATAATAATAATAATAATAATAATAATAATAAAAAAATAATTAATAATAACTAATAATAATAATATTATAAAATAATAATATAATAATAATAATAAATATAATAATAATAATAAACCTTAATAATAATAATATCATAATAATAATAATAATAATAATAATAATAATACATAAATAATATAAATAATAATAATCATAGATAATTAATAATATCCCTCAACAATATCTTATATTTGAAACACTGGATCAGACTTAAATAACTTTTGGCTTTGACCTAGCAGATACTTTCGCCGCGCTTGTTAAAGAATACTTCCAAAGCGAAATACCTTAATAATACTTAATAGTATATTATTGGTAAAATAATAGGATATACCAACTTACAATTTTAAAGGGAAGATCCAATTTTTGCCTCGGCTGATTCCAATTTTTACCCCCCCCCCCTAAAAAATGGACCAAAAAAATCAGAATTTTCAGCGATTTTTGCCCTATAATGCACCAAACTGTAGTTTTTGCTGAGTTAAAAACGTTCGTGTTCGAGTGTTCTGTGTCTGTAGTCATTGATTTGGTATTTCATATTTTGAAAACCAATGTTTCTGACATTTGTCGAAACTTCCTAAACTATTTTGGAAATGACTTCAAACTTGAAATTACAAAGATTGACTACTTATCTACACAAGGCTGTGTCAGGAAACAAACTTTTGCATATTTGACGCCCAATGTTGAGCATTAGTCGATTTCAAAAACCTACCGTGCCGCCCCACCCGCGACTGGAGTCCCAGCGGCGGGCTGCTGATGCACCTCTACTCTCTAACTAATACATACTCGTATCGCATCGCTTACCCTGGACCCTTATAATTTGTTACAAATTGAAAAAATTGACATATTTCTTTTCAGTTTATCCGATCTGCATGAGATTTTCCGGACATTTGTAGTCGGGGAGATGCACACTTTTTTACTTAACAACATTCTCCTTCGATATAATGCAGTATTTTTTTATTGTTCTTGTAAACCAAAGTTACATGTAAAGTTTTTTTGTTGAAAATTTTAAATAAATTTTCTGTGAGTATAGAAAAAAATATTACTCAAAGTAAGAAAATACATCGCCAGCCCGACTGTACAAGCCCTGAAATTTATGTTGATCGATAAGTAGTGAAAAATAAATGTCAAATCTATTCTCACGTTTTCAAAAAACTTCAAACGCCTGAAAAAGGGAAATATGATTTTTCTTTACTACTTATCCGATCAACATCAAATTTTTCAGTGTTTGCTATAATTTTTTTTTTACTTATGATAATTTCTTATTTAGATAATCTCAAAAGAAAATTTTTAAAAAATATCCCCCAAAACTTTGTTTTTTTGGGAAATTTGTTCCAAGAACAATCCAAAGAACTACGCATATACAAAAGAATATTCAATGCTGAAAGGTCTAAAAACAATTGTGCATCGTCTCCGACTACAAATGTTCCTGAAAACTTTCATGCACGGTCGAGGATAAACTGAAGAAAAATAGTCCAATTTTAATTTGATGAAACCCAAAAATAGTAGGTTTGAAAATCGACCAATGTTCAAATATGATGTCAAATATCAAAATTATGTTCCTACACTTTTTAGATATAGTCCAATCTTTGTATTATTTAAAGTTGAAGTCATTTCCAAAAACTAGTTAGTAGGAGTTCGACAATGCCTCGAAACATAGTTTTGAAAAATTGTAAATATCCAACTTGCAATGATCTACACAGACACAGAACAAACACTTCGAAAAACGACGTTCAGACCGTCAGAAAAGTTACAGTTTGGTGTTTATATTGGTATAAATCGGCTGAAAAACTAATACGAATTTCATGTCATTTTTTTTTGGAGGGAAAATTGGCTAGCCCTGAAGCAAAAAAAATTAATTGGTAAAATAGTACATATTTTTTTTTTTTTTTTTTATAAATACATACGCTATTATGCCTATTTTCTTACTATTTACACTAATCACAAAAGAAACAATGTTCAAGTAACGAACGAAAGAAGATAATGACTCATTGAACGGATGAACAGTCATTAATCTAATTCGACAGGCATCGAAAACCAATAGAAATGAGAATACATTCATAAGAAAAACATTGTAAAGCATTTACATACAACAGATAATCAACCGTGTAAGGAATAAAACGACATTTTGAGTCCTATGAGAGTAGCGTTGGTCTAGGATAAATTGTAGAAAAAAGATATATCTGTTATCGAAGAATCGAATCTAATACAATTTAAAATCTGAAAAGAAAATATTTTATAAATTAAGTTAACGGTTAACGGATGTAGGGGAAAATTTTAACTCGTTAATAGTCCGTTACTTCTTTTTCGAAATTAACGGGAAAGCGTTAAAAGCTTAACGAAAACATTAAACGAGGTTTCATTACACGTGTATTAACGCTTTAACGCGCTTAATGCCCACCTTTGGTTATAAGTATGAAATTTGGAGGCATATTATTTCATATTTAGTATCTTTATAAGCAGTGTTTTAGCAATGAAAATTAATAAAATATATTATTTCCCACATTTTTAATTTACAAACTTTAAGAATAACTCATTCCTATAACACAACAAATTTCTCTCTCTCTCTCTCTCTCTCTCTCTCTCTCTCTCTCTCTCTCTCTCTCTCTCTCTCTCTTCTCTCTCTCCTCTCTCTCTCTCTCTCTCTTCTCTCTCTCTAATCTCTCTCTCTCTCTCTCCTCTCTCTTCTCTCTCTCTCTCTTCCTCTCATCTCTCTCTCTCTCCCTCTGCCATCTCTCTCTCTCTCTCTCTCTCTCTCTCTCTGTTTTTTATGCAGGACTTTAATAAAGTTATTATAATTATTAGAATTAGTTATTATGGAAAATTATATTTGATCTGGTGAGGAGAGAGAGGGAGAGAGAGTGAGAGAGATTACATAGTTATAGTTCGATCTAATAGTTCTTTCTTGCATTAAGAACTATAATAATATATATATTAGTCATGGCCGCATCCGCATCCGCATCGCATCGCGGAGCATCCGCACATTATTAAAGATTCCGCATCCGCATCGCATCCGCGCTTTGCCCTGCGGATGTGCGCGGATGTTTATTGTCGAAATTTGATAAAGAACTTTAATTTAAATGAAAAATACTTATGAGGAATCTATAAAAAAGGAAAATGAAAATGTAATGAGTTGAAGGCAATTCAAAAACGGCTTGATATTCAATATCTTAATGTTATCAAAAGACATTCCAACTCGCTGGCATAGTACACTTCATTAATGCATGGAAAGAAGTATTAGTCAAAAGCAACTTCTGCTGGACGTACGCCAGGTTTCGTATTCCAAAGATTCTAACTGCAATCTATAATGTGAAGAGATGCACATCAATCACACTGCATTGAAGCTATTAATTGAAACCATTATGAAAAGAAACTACCACACAAAATATCAGCGGCTTCTCTACAGCTGTCTGTACTCCCCGATGTAATTACATTAATTCTCCAACGCTAAGGAAGCATTTTAAAACCCACTTTCAAATGAAAATGATGACTGTTTATAAAAGAATGGAAGATGTAATAAAACGTCTAGAGCTAAAAAAACGCTTTGCTTCTGTAGGAAATCAATGACCTTACTATCTACGATTGCCAACGTTTACTGTAGATTTTCCCGTTATATAAGCTAGTTTTCCTTTTCGGTAATCGTTATTAAGGAAGTTGATTCACCTTACTTTGAACGAATTGCAATTGAAAAACTTTCAATCCGAAACGAGGCTAATTAATTACGCCACCATTAAATGGAACCAAAAGCAACAAAACTTAGAGACCCAAGCAACGCTTTATAAAAGTATAGATCAACAACAGATTCACTGCGAAGAATTTCTTCTACAGTCCAGTGATGATGAAGAATGACACACGCATTACCGAAAAAGATGCTAGTGTTGTAAATGATTTTTGACACAAACTATCACCAAGCTCGCAAAAACTGATTAGGATTCAAATGATGATCCAATCAGTTGTGGAAAGTTAAGCAAAATGTTTTTCACGCTTGAGTAAATTTGCAATGAAAACTTCAATCCGAACAGTCTATTAATTAGTCACATTCCTCATTAAAAGGAAAAAAATGAAATATACAGAACCAACATCTTCTACAAGTAAAATCAATAACAGATTCACTGGAAGAATTTCTTAACAGTCTCCAGTAGTGATGAAGCAAAAACACGCAGTTATCAAAAGATGCAGTGAGCGAAAAGATGACTGAAAAACGATCACCAAGGAAAAAACGACTAGATGACAAAAATCAAATGACGATTATATCAGTGTGGAGAGTTGTTAATACAGCAAAATGCCAAATGTTTATGTCACGCTTAAGTAAACTTGCGAGGAAATACCTAGCCTGTCCTCCAACTAGTGTACCAAGTGAGAGAGTATCTTCAGCGAATGCATGTGGCTGTAATACTTTGATGAAAGGAGTAACTAGGACTCTCAGCAGAAAAATTGATGTCTCTCTCCCAAGCACAACCTTCCCATATTTGAATTCCAATACTAGTGCAAAAACGTAAATCCATGTTAAAAATCTCTTTCATTAAGGTCGGAGTAGGGAAAGAGGTTGATTGGGTCCATTTAAGTTGGGTCCCAATCCCGCACCCTGGTAACAACTATATATTAATAGATTTTGGCTAAAACTTGCAATAATATATATATATATAAGGATATATATATATAAATAGATACTATATAAATATATATATATATATATATATAAATATATATATATAGCTACATCGTATATGATATACTATATCATAATATATATATAATTAAAACCATCCGCATGCCGCATTCGCATCCGCGGATGTTAAAAAATCAAACCCATTCCGCATCCGCATCTGCATCCGCGGATGCGAAAAATATGACATCTGCACAGCATCACAATATATATATATATGTTTAAAGTTAAATAATGCTGTAGAATTCACACTTTTTTATAAAGTGTATTTAAAATGTATTATCCCTATGTTTCACTTAAACATCGACTATTTTATTATTTTATTAACGTTGATAATACTTTTTAATTGTATTAGTAGATTAATTATTTTAGTTTCACCCTACGTGACTTTTCCTAGCTTTCGTTAGATATGTCATCTAACCTCCTCGGGGTCACATCACGAGACTCTCGTGATGTGACCCCGAGGAGGTTAGATGACATATCTAACGAAAGCTAAGAAAAGTCACGTAGGGTGAAACTAAATAATTATCTAATTGCCAGTTCCTAATAATATTGTGATCTAAATAAAAAAAATAAAAATAAGTGGTGTTAAGAGAAAACAATGAGGAGAAAAATATATAATAATATATATATATATATATATATATATAATATAATATATATTATATTATATATATATATATATAGTATAATATTATATATATAAATATATATATATATATATAATATATATAATATATATACTAGTATCATATATATATATTATATATTACTACTCGTAAAATTAACGCACCACAGGTACGTGGCGAGGAAGCGTAGAAAAAGGTGAAGAAGCGAAGACACTTAATTTACAATTGAACAATTCAACATGTGGATTCCTGCCCAGAAAACCGCTAGGTTGATAGAGTAGTGCAGGCAAGTGCAGCCAAAGGGTCTCTCAGAAGGGTCCGAGGTCGGCGCTGCAAACACACAATGTGGTTACGCTTACCGCAACGGCCGCCGGCGTGGGGGGGCGGGCGTGTTTGTGGCTGTCTTCCAATACCGTGCTATGACCCCCTCTGCACGATGACTGCCTACACACTCCCTGGCCATCGCTCTCGCATGAGTGTGCGAAAATGTCAACTGGGACAGTGATTGATCCCATACGTCGTGCCAGTGGCCTGTCGCAGGCGTCCGAGGGTCCGTGGAGGGGATTTGCAGCCTGTGCGCGATCGACGTTTCAGCGATTATACCCACAATGTTCGAGGTTTGAAGTCCGGACTATCATGCTAACGCACTCAACACCCGTAATTCGAACGGTCCTAAGGTAGTCGTTCACACATTGGGCCGTGTGTGGTCTTGCATTGTCACTGCATTTAGGATGAAAGGGTTCACCGATGTAGGGGCGCATATGGTTCGAGATGTCTTTATCGTATACCTTACGTCTGTAAGAGTGCCGTCACCGAAACATGTGCCAACTCCGTAGGCCCGATAAGAGTATGCGCCTCCCACTGACCCATAGCCGACCCACCCCAAACCGCGCCGGCACCTGCAGCACATTGCCTTGCGCGAACTCTCAGCCGGTAGTCGATATACTCTAGCACGCCTTCCGAGGCATACAGAGACACTCTCGACTCGTCCGTAAAGCAGCACTTTCCCCCAATCCGTCGACACCGTCCATGAGTGTGTTCTTCGGCACAAAATGCAGTCTGCCTCGTGTCGAGAAATCTCACCCTCTATGCAGGCCTCCGGGGCCGCTAATTATGTTCCGCCAAAGGCGTCGAAGGGCCACTCAAAAGAACAGAAAAACTTATTCAACAAAAAAACAACACTCACCTGTAATGTGCAACTCACCACTGGTGCCCGTGTACCTACGTACTAAAGCTGTAAATCTGCGAGATGTATGTGCCTTGTGTGGCGCTCTCTATCAACCGCTAACCCAGTACGTATAAATCGGTCTTCAAGCGGGTGCGTGGCCCTGGCGCTTACTTGCCCTCGCACGGCGTATATAATGTGCAGGGTATCCTCGTACCGTTGACGCACCCGTCCATCCGTGTGTGTGCTGCCTAACCACCGAACCGCTCGACCAAGTGCCCCGGTACCCGTGTCCTACGCGTGGATCTTGCTATCCTGCCCACGCACTGAATCTACTTGAAACAGTTGACGCACTTATCCTCTCCATGGTGTATCGGAGTCTCTTCGTACGTCGAATGATCCCCGCTCGCATATACCCCGGCCATAACCTGCCCCCAATCCTCTCCAGTCTAGTTACGTGGTTTAATGTCTTTCCTTAATTTCATTGCGTGACGTCCCCAATACTGCAAGCCACATTCTCCTGCGGTGGTACATAGTATACACTTATGCTGTCATCTGTGTTGGTGTTGGGTTTCACTGGGTTAGGGGGCCTTCCCCGTTTCCTGCGAGTGACAATTTACTCAAGTGGTTGCGTTAATCTTCTGAACGAGTCACAGTACCCTATATATATTATAATACTACTACTGCTATATATTATACCTATTTAAATACTATATGATTTATTATTATATATATATATATATACTATACTTATTATATAACCACTACGTAGATACCTAGTATATATATATTATAGTACTATAATATATATAGATAGACCTACTATACTATATTATATCATATCAGGTGGCGTTCAGCTACAAGTTACTTACTTGTACCTCTCCCTGTACTTGTACTTAAGTACATTTTTTGGGAGTACTTGTACTTGTAACTCTACTTCCAGTTTCTAAGAACCACTGTACTTGTACTTGTACTTGTACTTGTGTACTTGTACTTGAGCCTCTTGTACTTGGTACTTGTGCTTGGTACCTGCAAGTACTTTTGGCATTTTTAAACTTGCCAATATTTTTTTTACTTTTTTATCATATTCCTACGTATGCATATTTTTTATAGAATGTATTCAAAATAAATTCTCCATTTATGAATGTTTAAAGTATCCTCATTATTTACTATATATTATATATATTATATATATATATTATATATATATATATATATATCATATATATACTACTACTAGTATATATATATACTTTACTATATATACGTATATTGTATATATATATCGCTAGCTATTATACTACTATATATATATTATATATTAAGTACCGTATTAATATATATATACTATATAATATATATATATATATATATATATAATATACCGTATATAAATATAATTATATAATATACTATATTATAATATGCTATATACCTTATAATAATAATAATATGTATATATTAGTATATATACAACCCACTATATATATATAGTTAATAATAATTTATATAATAATGTATAATATTATATATATACCTATAGTAATAATCTATATCATCACATCATCTCAATCCAACCACCTTTTTTCCCAAGACTGGGCCCGCGAAGGTGGTCATCCTAACACTGTACCAGAACAGAAAGTTAGTAGAAGAATATGACACAAGTCGAAAAGAAAGCCAGCCTTACGCTCCCTTTACCTATAACCTTATTAGTGGAATCCCGCACAGCAAAATTCGCACCCATAGAGGTTCACGGGACCGCGACGGACCTGCACTAGCATTCTCACCAATGTGGGGGCTCATCCTTTGGCCCTCAGGGTGGCCACAACCATCACACCTCACTCAAAAACCCTCGCAATTTGCCATATTATGCACTTTCTCGCCCCTGCCAGAAATCTCACGATATTCACTCCTCCAGACATTCTTTTCTCACTCAATCCACTTTTTCTTCGTCTCCAAGGCAGTTCGATTCCCAACACACTCACCCACCTATACATCCACTTAACCAGCCGACTTTCATTCATCCTTTCCCCACAGAACAAAACCATTTTAAACATACTTTCATTTATTCTCTCATTAATCCCTTTTTTCATACCATACACACTCTCTAATACGTTCCATTCCTCATTTTATCAATCTCGTTCTCACACCTAACACGCCCTAAAGATTGTCCATCTGAACACATTGTACTTTAGCATCTATACCTCTTATTCCAGCCATAGTCTTACTACCTTATACATTAGACTACAGGTAAACAGCTTACCATTCACCGCAAGACACTAGCTCACTCAAGACTTAAGTCTCTTTACATCCACCAAGGATTTAATTGCACCAGCCTCCTTCCTGCAATCTCACAACTTACCTACTACACTCGCATCATCCGTTCCCCTTTTCGTCCAACATACTTCCAACAATTATCCTAAATATTTAAACTCAGTCACTTGTTACCAGCTGCTCACCATCTAGCATAATTCACACCGAGGGTGACCTGTCCTCACTCGTGAACCATAACCTTACCTCTTATCTAACGTCTACTTTCAAACCCATCCATTTTACACCCTTCAAATCTTTCTACCAATCCTCTCCAACTCTCTTCAGATTCACCCTCACAAAACCATATCTATATATATTATATATATATATATATAACTATCATGATATATATAATAATATATACTATATATATAATATATATATAGTAGTACTATATATATATATACGTATCTATATAATATATATATATAATATATAATTATATTATATACTAATATATATATATTAACATATATATATATATATATATCGTATAATATACTATATATATATAATATACTTAATATATATATGATATATATATCATTATATATATATATAATATATATATAATATATATATATATACTATATATTAGTATATGGGTTATATATATATATACTTTACTATATATAATATATATATAGCTATATATATATAATATCCCTCACCAGTATATATAGGCGAGATGGTGCTTGATTGGATTTGGAAGTAGTATAACAAAACGTTTATAGGGGGTATAGCTTCCGAGGGATGGAGGAGTCAATAATTAGTACCTTTATCATAGGGTAGATAGTAAGAATGTAACTAAGTAAAGTATATTAAGAGAGTAAGAGGAGAAAAGGATAATCGATATAGAGAGAGTAGTATAATAGGAGAAGAAATATATAGATCGATAATTTTGAGAGAATACGAGAGAGTGCGGTCAGGTGAGAAGTGGAAAACTAAATATTGGGCAGACTGAATAGGGCGTTGAAAGGTGAAATAGAGATGATGTAGACGATCAAATCATGTACATTGAAACAAATGATTGGATAATGAGCGGAGGAGAAGAATAAATTGATTTAAGTTTTTATCTTGCAACAGGCCTATAATAGGATTAATAGGGCGACATCTATCGGCAGGTGTTAGTGAGCGTATGGTGTGGTGCGTAAGCTCTCGCATAGAATCCAAAAAGTATGCTATGAGCATACACGCCGTTGGAGACAATAAATAGTTCGAATAGTGCATTATTTAATTTAATAGCGGAGTGAGAACAGCGATGTGTATGTCTCCTTGGCAATACAATCTGTATATGGATGAGGTTATGAAAGAATTAGAGTTAGGGGGTGACAAGGGATAGAGTAGAATGATGGAAATGGATGAGATTGGAGGATTCCCTACCTATTATATGAGAATGATTTGGATTTGTGTGGCGAATCTGAAGAGAGATTTGAGCAGGACTATACTACTATCACTAATAGTGAATATTATAGAGCAGATGATATGAGTGATAACGTACTGTATTGATAAATAATCAATATGAAGACACAGGTTTGAAATAGTAAACAGTATATATATAAAGGTTCGACACATGTATAGTCTATAAGTATTGTTAGCACACGATCCAAATCTTTTTTCTCTTATTTTTTTTCTTCTTGTGTCTTTTTGGGAAAATATCTTTTCTTCTCATTTCACATAAGCGAGATTTCACGAATCACGAGCACTGCCGTAAATGAAACTAAAGACTCTACTGCCCAGAGAACGGCTTCTCCCACTTACTCACTACTTCTCTATACCAACATGATATTATCAACGTAACCTTCTCGTATTACTCTCTATTGAACTTAATGCACGGAGTAATGCGCTTTCGCGACCGATTTCTTCAAACCTGACGCTAAACCTACTATTCCACTTTTCCAAATATCAAGCTTCAAATTTGGGCACATGATAACACGCCGTTTAGCCAGCTGGCATACTAATCAACTCCGAAGCCTGACGCGAGACCATCCAGAACTCAGTCGCCTATAGCTCCACCTGCGGTCTTTGACTAGAGAGTACCCCCGTACTCAGACTCCTCCACCTCCCGACTACCCGCTCTCTTGGCCACAACCTTCTCTAGCTTGACCAATAAAATAATAAGTCATGACTGGAATTATGACATAGTATCTCACTAATATTGAACTAATTTCCAATTCCCTGAGCGTAACCTACTGTTCAAATACCACCTCCTTGAATGACTATTCTAATATGATAACAAAATAAGAGTCATTTCTCTCCACAGCCACCTTTGTAAGAAATATGTAGCGTATACATTAGTACCTACTATCTGTCACCAGCTAACACTCACTATATATTTGTTAGTACCTATATTTTTATCCTACCTAACCCACTACTACAAGGTTTTTTACGGTAGATATCTACCCACACTCATTAATGTATATATTATGATCATAATTGCAGCGTACTTTATGCAAGAAACTAACTATAATATATTATGATACCATAATAAAAGATTATCTAGCAGCGTATTATTAGCTACTATCATATTTGATCAGCCATTTTGTCACCTGCCGTTATGGAATATAGCTAAGCTGTGAGAGGCTATAGCTAGATATTGGAAAATTATAGAGTGTATTGAGTAGATCATAAAGTAAAATGCTTCAGCATGGGACAATCTAGGGCGTGTAGGTGTGCACGTACAAGGCAACGAATTGATCGAAATGAGAGTAATGACGTTATTAGAGAAATGTGTGGTGTGAAGAAATTACGACAATTAGAGAATAAATGAAAGTACGCGTTGAACATGGTTTCAAGACATCTTGTAACAGATAGGCAGCTCTCTAGTGCGTTGTGTAGAGCGAGATGTATAGAGTGGTGAGAGTAGTCTGGAATCGAGAACGGACTGAGGAGACCGCAGGAATAAACACGGAGTATCACTATAGAGTATCCTGTGATTTTGCTGATGATACAGCTAAAGAAAATGCCGTGTGAACGTGATGACACACATGAAGAAGACGTCTATGGACAGTATCGAGCTGAGCACAGAAAGAGTAGCAATTCAATATTCGGTGAGAGACGGGTATTGTGAAGCGTGCTCATCGATGTGCCCACTATAGGCGCACTATAGAGATTAACCCGCACATGACAGCATGCCATATTGAGGGTCCAATGCGACAGACAGCCTGGTGCGAGGAGCCTAGCTTTACACAATGAGTAGGGGTGTGCGACTTGACTCGCTGTCCCTCATGAAAAGCGTCCTTATAGGTGAAGTTATCTGTCTCCTGAATGCGCACGGAGTTGCTTCCTCAATAAGGCTCGTATAAGAGAGCGCGATAATGTGCTGCTCGCTGCTTCTCGATTTCGTGGATAGTTACTTACTTCATTCTCTAGATGTCTCTAGTTGCATAGCATTGGCAGCATCTCTAATCCACCCAGTGTGAGAGAGAGCTAATGAGAGGTAGTTCTAGGTGAGTTATGATGAATGGGATGTATGATGCATGATACGATAGATGCGTAGTAAGTATGGATAATCACATGATTAAACTTAGATAACTATATTTATATATTATACTAATTTATAGTAATATGATAATAATATGTAAATATATAATGATACTTTATTTTTATTCTTTGATTTTCAATTATTATTCTAATAGCTCATTTATTAATTAAATTTATATTTAATTATATATCTAATTATATATATATTTACAGGGTGAGTTCAATAAAATATCTATAATATTATATATATATAAGATAATAATATAATATAATTATAAAAATATAAACATTTTATTATATAATAATAACACTGTGAGAGGTACTAGCAAATGAGTATATATCTTAAATATTAACAACACAGTGAGTTTATTATAATTAAAAGATATATCTATACAAAGTTTTACAAGTATAATTAAGAAGCAAGTGTAATGATCAATAAACTATATTACCGTATATATTTATTTACTGGCTAAATCATATATTAGTGCAGTGCTGGAATTTAAAATATAATGAATATATTACGGATTATAATAATAGATATTTATTAGAAATATTATCCATTATAATTAGGTACGGTAAATATATGACTAATAGATAACTAAATATACTATTATATTAACTATATTATTAACTATAATATAAATATTAATCCAAAGTCACGAGTATAGTCTGTTTTATTTTATAACATATTTAATTATATAAATTTAATATACTAAAATAATAATATTAGTATATTAATACTATATATATAATATTTGGATTATATACGGATTAGTTATCTCACAGGTTATCGCTCTATATATCGCGCGCATATATTTTATCACTAGTAGTATATCGATAATTTATAATCTGGTTATCAGATCATGAATAGAATAAGGAGTTATTATTAGTTAACGAAACTATATTATATCATCTACGTATATAATTATCATTCGCTAGTATATATACTATATATATATTCACGTATAATTCCGTGCTCAATCACTACTAATACAATAGGTGGACTAGCTACACTCACTCAGATAACGCAATAAATTATGTTATCACGCGTCAGATAACTCAGAGAAATCGATAACTAAAAACAACTCTTATCATCGAAATAATAAAACCGTATTCGATAACTCGTGATAAAAATAATTCGCCGATAAGGCAATAACCGATAAATCGATAAATCCAAATTCTTATTCATTTCATTTTATTTTTCATTTTATATTTCATTTAAAATGTTAAAAAAAAACACGACTTTGATCATTATAAGAAAATGTTAAAAATAAAATTTATGCCCAAAGTTATACATATATATATAGATATTAAATATAAAATTTTTAGTTTTCTTTACCCCAACGCGTACCCAGAAAATATGGAATGTTGCTACTTGCTTTTATTTAACTTGTAAAACTTTGGATTATTCTTATTAAATAAACTATTAAATTTTTTTCCCTTTGCTTCTCAGTGTTTTTGTATACATTTAAAATTTCATTTTCTAATTATGCTCTGATGTTATCAGATTCTTATAATGTATGTATAAAAGGCGAAAGAATAAATAAAGGTTTAATAAAGGATTTGATAGGTATATAAAGAATTAGTTAAGTACAATTTATCAATATAAAAAATAAATACTAGTTTCTGGCCTTCTGCAGCATTTGCATGTTCCCCTTAATAAACATGAGCATATTAAAGTTCTCATCTGACAGAGAATTTCTTCTTAGCTCTGAAGATATCTTTGCCAAGGGAGAACAACTCGCTCACCGCCCAGCGCATTTAGACGGCATTGCTAGGTATTGTAACCTTTTTAAAGAGACAATGAGCACCTCTTCATTGTTAAAAGCTAGGCTGTACAGTGCGTCGTCGATTTTGCCTGCAGGCCACTTTACTTTACAAAATGAGAGCAGTTTACTTCTTGATTGATCTTGGCTGACGTTGACCTTGAATTCAGTTCAGTGTACATCATCAGGCCATCACCAGATGGCCGCTTGAAGTAGTATCCTCTCCTCCATATCCTTGTCCCTCGCTGCTGCTGGTTACTGCTTGGCCTTCTATCGAGGGTCGGAACGCCCCGCCAATAACTCTTCCACTCTTCCTTCCCATCCAGGGCCTAAACCTCCTGACTTTTTGGCCACTTGTTTCTCTCAAAAGCTCATCTCACATCAGAGCAAACTGGGGGTGGAAGCATGGGCCAGAACGGCTACTCCTCATCTATCAAAAAGGCTTGCTGGAGAACCTCTTGTTCTATGACGTCACAGGAGGTACTTGAACAGAGGGTCGCCAGACACTGGAAATTGGCATTGTCTTCAAGTCAATCAGCTTTTCTTTTTGGTCACAATGAGGGTGGCGAATCAGGCAGCCCAGATAGCACTGTTTCTCCCCTTTGATTTGATCCAGTGCAACGGCGACTGGTGCCAAGCCTGATAATTGGAAAAGAAATATTTATTACTCTAGTTTGGAAATGGGAAGCATTACTCTGCATAAGCTAAAAAGTAAAAAGATAAAAGAATCTGAACAAATAACGTCTTGCCTAAGTATTCTAGTTATTTACCCTAGCACTGATTCTGACAATAATGTTTCAATATATATATATCATAGTATTACTTATTATATATATATAGTACTATATATATTGTATATCTAGTATATTAGTTATAAATATATATATATACTATATTATATATATACTCTATATACGTATCATATAATAAATATAAGTATATTACTCAGTAAAGGATAAAGGAATTGGCGGAGAGTGGACTCCGCTGATGAGATCACGTTGATAGGGTTAGGGGAGAGTACTTTTCAGATTATATAAATCAAGAGAGGAGAGAGACCGCCGCTGACACGCATGAGAGGAACAGCTCCGCGAATATAATACGTGCGATGAGGTGCCATAATCACATGAGAAAGAGCTTGCGGATGACTGGCAATGGGGCGAATATGGAAAAATGGGAAGAGAATCCAGGCACATGTGATGGCTGCCACGGTGGAGTTCAATGCCATGTGAGCGATGGGTCATGCGGTGATGGATGTTGAACGATATTTAATGATTTCTGTGAGAGTGGGAGCAGAGTACCTGCGGGAGTGGCGCAGGGCATGATGGTATGCCAGACGCTTCAAGCTAAAAGGAATGATAAAAGGGGGTGACTGATGCCAATCTATAGGGGCCAATCGTTGCTGGCCGCATTGCCATCTGAAGATTAATATGTAAAGAATATTGGAGAAAAGGCTTAGGACGGGAGTCGAGGACAAGAGCTGAATGAAGCCCAGTATGGATTCAGGCCCGGACGAGGATCAGCGGATCTGATATTTTCTCTGAAGATGATGATAGAGAAGAGCTGGGATTGGGATAAGGAAATGTATATGGCTTTTGTGGATTTAGAGAAGGCATTTGACAGTGTACCTAGGGTAAAACTTTAGGAGACACTCGAGGATCGTTACTACCAGATAGAACCCAAGTTGATTGATTAGAGTGGTAGGGGGACTTTACACAGTAAGTAAAAGTGCCGTCAGGACAGCGTATGGGATAAGGACAGTTGGTTTGTGAGATGAAGACAGGTGTTAGACAAGGAGAAGTTTTGTCACCATTGTTGTTCATCCTGTATTAGATCAACGTGTATGTGATGAGATTTTGGTGGAGGAGAGGAGACTTGTTGTATATAGCATTTGGGGGATGATATGCTATAGTTGGGGAGGCAGGGAGACGTTATAGAGATTACTGATTAGATGGGAGGAGGTGCCTGCGACGGAGGGGATTGAGGATTAATATGAGAAAGACTGAAGTGAGGGAGATAGCTAGGGAAGGACTGTTCCATCTCTTCAAGTCTTCTTCAGGAAAGACCTCAAAAAATGCGAGGAAACTTTTTATCATTTCAATGTCGCAAATAAGTCAGATTTGACTGTCATACTTCTTCGATTTCTCTTGGAAAAATTACTGTTTTGAAGGATGGGATCTTCTGGATCGCGCAGAGTGCATAACAGAGGCGATTCTCTCAAGCATGGAGACACAAGTTCATATTGTTTCCCTTCGCCTAAAACTCTCAAACTTGGATTTAACCATGCCTGTTCTCGTGCTATTCGTCGCGTGGTCGCAGGGGCGCTACCTTCAAGAATTACATTCATCTTCAAACTAAAGACACTAGCGTAAATTATATTTCATCTTGGAATCAAGCAAAATCTACTATCTGTAACATTAAAACCCTTTTCTCTGAAAAAATGTCAACATTATCTCTAGCTCCTCTTCCTCATGCTCTTTCTGGTATTTTGCAAAAAATGACAATTCTATCTTTGTTTCATCCTCTAGAATCTTCCGACGGTACCACAAGCGTTTAACTTCTGCTAAAGCCGGCGTTTTGTTCAAACCTTTCCCACTAATTCAACCTTAAGCAATTTTGAATCTACTCCTCCTTTACCACCTTCTCCAACTTATTTATGCCTAAATTGTAATTTCTTTAAAGACGTTCTCTCTCTCTCTCTCTCTCTCTCTCTCTCTCTCTCTCTCTCTCTCTATATATATATATATTATATATATATATATATATATATATATATATATATATATATATATATATATATATATATATATATATATATATATATATATATATAATCTGTGGTGTGTGTGTGTTGGCCCGCGCGTGTGTGTGCTAACACTAAAAAGGCATACTATCCCGATGATCGTCCTCCTGTGGAACCTATGACTTTAAGCAATATATTAATTGAAAGGGTATTGGAGGGTTAGGGAGGGGATGGGGGTAGGGTATAGGTGATTGCTTTGATTTATGATGTAGAGACTACGTTAGGTTATTTTTAGCGGTGTAATGTTAGGTAAGTTATCGTTAACAGATTAAAATTAAAAGCGGTCGCGAAGTGTATTCGCACTGAAACGAATGTGTTTGGAATAATTCTTCATATGGAAAGTTCTAAAATAAATAAATAAATTTTTTAAATAAATAAAATAAATAAATAAATTTTAAAAATCAAACAAAAAATATATGTATAATTAAACTTGTATAATAAAAAGTTACCAACATAGCAGTAATTGTAAAATTAAATTTAACAACCATAACGTATGTGATAGAATTTGAATTATTATATACATTCTCGCATTCCTTATCTGTACATACGCCACATAACATTTGGCGTACACCCAAGTACGGACTCACTTTATTAATATTTTTTGCCAATTATCATTCTCGCCTTTGTCTTGTTGGTATGTCTTAAAATTAAACTCTAAGATGCCGCTGAGTGAACTTTGAATGAAATATAATCAGATGATTAAGATCACTAAGAAACGTATCTCGAAAATAAAATAAAATAAATATTTACACAAACAGATGAAGAAATAAGAACCTATCTTGAATGTTAGAAGAACGCCAGTTAACTGTCTCCTCACTATATCCCCCGCATCTTCGTACAAACATAGATATATGCCTAATGTCGTAGCATATGTAGCTGCCTTTTGTCGTTTGATACTGTATTTCAAGCTTTAAGACCAAAATAAGTTGAAATATATATATTTAATAGTGATTTAGATGATATATTTTTCCGGATCACTATTCAGTTATAATCTAACATTCGAAGTGTTCATATGTGTTTATTGGTTCTGTGATATCATGTGTAATAATAATAATAATAATAATAATAATAATAATAATAATAATAATAATAATAATAATAATAATAATAATAATAATAATAATAATAATAATAATAATAATAATAATAATAATAACAATAATATTTTAATAACGCGAAGTGTATAAAATAATGGGTACTACTCTTAAATTATATCTTCATAGCTTATTGTAAATGTTTTCCTACTAATATTTATTCAACATTGGTCAGTATGTTAGTTAGATGATGACATGAAAGATTTTTGGCAGTTTTTTTTAAATATTACTATGTTAATGTTAAACTAATATTGACGTGTTATAGATATGATAGAAAATTTGGTCTAAGTTAAGTTCTGTTGAGTAATGTTAATTTATTTACCATTCATAAGTAGGAAACTTTCCTAATCTATGTAATTTATTTGTATTTAAGGTATGTTATATTTATCTTTTATACATTTTATATCTTGTATATTTAAATTATAGTAAATGTGTAATAACAGTATTTTACAGTAAAAAATTTTTCAATTTCCTT
>JABUQX010106789.1:10000-20535 GCA_015478945.1 Trachelipus rathkii | reverse complement strand
ATCCAATGTTTCTTGAATTGCATCTGGATTCCAAATCTCGTCATTATCAAATGAAAAATGAGATTCTGTAATCTTTTCTACTGGAATTATCTTTACATTATCCCGGTGAACCGGAAATAATTTCGTTGAATTTAAACAAGAAAGCATAAGCTTATTTGGCTCTTTTATTTGATTCACAATAAAAGGTCCTCTCTTCAATCTTTGTTCAATTTAGAACTTTGTTCTGGTTTCTTTACAGGCATTCACAAAAACATTAATCGCCACCACTTTTAATTCTCTTTAGTGTGCATGTTTGTGTTGGCTGTTCCAAGCTTTAATTGGTTTTCTTTTCTAGATTTTTCTCTAGCTAAAGTCTCTTATGCTTCCATTCTTTCTAACTACGACATGTCTACCTCATCTCGAAATGAACTTTTATCTATCCGATTTATTTGTAAATGGAGAGACATAGTCAGGCATCTCGGTAGGGAAGTCTCTTATGTATCCATTGCAGGACCAAAAATGTGGAGATGCATCCAATTGATCGATGTATACTTTATGTGTTGAGAGCCTATTTGAGGCAAAAGATTAGGTATTTGACCAATCTCTATGATTATCTTTTACAAAATGACGGAGGAAATTTTTCAATATCTGCATTCAATCTTTCAACTACACCATTTTGACTTGGTTTGTAGGGCAGAATATTAACCTTTTTTATCCTCCAAGCCTTACATAACTCTTTGAAGGCAGCTGATGTAAATTCTGGGGCATTATCAGAAGCTAAAATTTCTGGGCTCGAATGCCGACATATTACTCTTTCTTGTAAAGCTCTAGCAAATTCTTGACTTGTCCTTGATTTACAAGCGACTAATTCGCAATAACGTGTCAAAACATCTCTGAAGACGAGAATGTGTTTGGCACCTGAAACTGAACATGTGGGAAGTTTTCCTATACTATCCACATGTACTCTAGAAAACGGAGTATAAGGAAGAGGCCATCTGTTTATTTCTGCTTTTGGAGGCCTAGGACCTTTAACTTTAGCACAGGATACGCACTGAGAACAGTACTCCTTTACTAACTTACTTAGATGAGGAAAAACGTATCTTTCTCTGACTCTTTTTTCAGTCCTCTGCTGTCCTCCATGCCCACTTCCAAGTGAAGAATGGCAATGATCTATAACTGAGTAGATCATGCTATCTGGGACCTGTATAACATAAGGTTCCTTTCTGGTTGCATAGTACAATACTTTCTTATGAAAAATATGTGGATAAGTTTTAGGGTTTTCCTTAGCCCACTTAACTAATTCTTTCAATCTAGGGCAATTCTCTTGTTCCCTATTAAAAGTTTCTTTCGTTAAAATAAAATCTTTTCTTGGTAACATCGGTTTCTTTTCTCCTTTGAAAAAATAAACGTTTGGAGCTTTTGCTGGATGCCTACTCAAATAGTCAGGCGGTATGTTTGTTTTTCCCGTCTTATATACTATAGTTGGCGAAAAACTATTAACAAATAAATTCCAGCGGGCTAGCCGACCCGTTTGTTGCTTATTACGAAAAATAAAGCAAAGAGGTTGATTATCAGGCAAATATTGGTGATGGTGATGAACCGAAACACCGTTATTTAACTTCTGAGTGAGAAGGACAACAGCCTAAACATTCCTTTTCATATAATATCATAGTGAGTTCACTGCCCTTAACACTCTTGAAAACCAAAAGACAACGTTTTTCCTTGACGTCATCTGACATTTGAATAAAGAACTCCCCAAAATATTCCATTTAGTCACCAGGCATCTGACCTATAAAAAAAATGCGCTTTGGAATAATCTGGGAAAGTTAACTGAGGTTGAACAACCAATTTCTCCTTTAAGAGTTCAAATGCTTTTTGGTGTTCTTCCTTCCACTCAAACTTAACATTCTTTTTTATTAAGTTATATAATGGTTTCGCAATTAGTGCAAAGTCACTAATTAAAAAGCGAAAATAACTGAAAAATCCTAATAAAGATTGTGTTTCCTTAACACTTGTTGGAGGGACGAAACTCTTCATCGATTCTATCTTCGCTGGATCTGGTGAAATTCCGTCTCTTCCTATTTTAAATCCTAAATACAAATACTGAAGTTTGGTAGAAATACATATTAGTCAATTTGACTCTCAATTTATTTTCTCTAAATGCAGTAAAAACTTTCTTTAAGTTTTCAAAATGTTCTGCCTTATTTTTACCCATGATTAAGACATCATCTAAATACACTTGTGCAATAGGTCCTAATAAATGGTTTAACGCGACTTGCATCGTTCTAGCATAAGTGCTAGGAGCATTGCGGTGCCCAAATAAAAGTCTGGTTGGGCAGAATAATCCTTTCCTTGTACGGAAAGCCATTAATTTCTGTGTTTCCTCCTCGACTTCGAGGGAATGATAAGCGTCTATTAAATCACAACTAGTAAAAATTGTACTGCCTCCTAGTGACGAAAATATCTCGTCTATTGAGGGCAATGGGTACACATCTGGGACGCTGAAAGAGTTTAAATACCGATAGTCTATACAGACTCTTGGTTTGTTAGAGTTCTTTTTGGCCACCACCAGTAGAGGTGAACTATGTGGCGAATAGCAAGCTTTAATATATCCTTTTTTCAAAGCCGCATCTGTAAAATTATCTATGTCTTCCAAGTAGCGATGTGGGAGACGATACTGTTTCCTAAAAATAACTTTTGGAGCGTCTGGAGTAAGTTCTATTTCAAACTTCTGTATAGGACACACAGGAACTGCATCGTCATCTAGAGCGATGACGTCCTTATATTCCATTAACAAATCCAAAAGTTCTTCTAAATGCTCAGGTTTCTGTAAAATAGAAACATCTGCTTCTTCTTTACTCAAATTATCTGTTATAATTTCTCTGTATGCATTCTTCAACTGTTGATCAGATAAATTTCTGAGCAGGTACTATACAAAGTAATCCTATTTGCTTAGCTTTCTAGTACCGAATTAGCAGTTTATCTAAAATATTCTTTCTTTTTCATTAATCTTTAAAATCCGGATGACACTTCCCTATGTTTTTATTTCCATTTAAATAAAAGTTGTCACTTTGGATTAATATAACTCAAAATAATTTCATTGTTTCTTACTGGGCATACAGAGTTTGCAAAATATAATGGCCCTAAGGAAAAAGCAGGTGTTATCAAACACTTCTTCCAGTTCTCAAATCTTCTTTACTTTGCAGGTCTGACTTTTCAAATAACCTATAAGAAAGAGAGCAGGGGTGCCATGGATTTTCTTTCTATTAAATAGCAATTTGAACTTCTATTTCTTCGTCTGCTATTAAAGGTCCTTCCTTTACTGGAGGAAGTTGTGAATTTTCTCTGTTCTCTTGAAGAACAACAGAATTTTTATTTATTTCTATCTTGGTAGGCTTCTCTAATGAACCTTTGTTAGTTATTCTCCTTGTAGGCTTCTCCAATGAGCCTTGAGTAATAACTCTCTTTGTAGGCTTTTCCAATGAGCCTTTAGTAATAATTTTCTGTGTAGGCTTTTCAAGAATGGAGCCTTTATTAATTAATCTCTGTGTAGGCTTTTCAAGAATGGAGCCTTTATTAATTAATCTCTGTGTAGGCTTTTCACTTGAGCCTCTATTAATTAATCTTTGTGTAGGCTTTTCACTTGAGCCTCTATTAATTAATCTTTGTGTAGGCTTTTCACTTGAGCCTCTATTAATTAATCTTTGTGTAGGCTTTTCACTTGAGCCTCTATTAATTAATCTTTGTGTAGGCTTTTCACTTGAGCCTCTATTAATTACTGGTTTACAATTATCACTGTAATTGTTTAATTTAAACTTATCATTCCTATTGGAATTATCTATGAAATCTCTTCTATGATTATTAATCATTCTGTCTTTCTTAGTTATCTTTTCATATTGATTCATGAGAAAATAACTTCCTAATTTGGCAAAGATTTTAACTTTGATTTCGTTATCCTCTTCTTTAAGATTTAATTTTGATGAAGAAAGGTCTATGGTTATAGGTAGATTAGCTAAAATACTTGTACCTAATAAAATTCCATTCCAAGCTCCAGTGCTTCCAGTCTTACACACTAAAAAGGTAACTGGGTAATACTGTTGGTGTAGTCTTAAAAGTAGATCAACTTCTCCTATAGGATGGATCATCTGAGTTCCAATCCCTTGAACTATAATACTAGCTTCTTTAAGAGACAGTTTAAATCTTCCTTCTCTTTCTATTTCCTTCAATCTGTCCAACGATATCAAACAGGTTGTGCTCCCCAAATCTAGTAGGCTATGCACCTTAACCTCGTTCTGACCTTTTGTTGGAGTCAAAAATATTGACAAAAAATAATGACATCCCAATTTTGGGGGTCTAATTCCTACACCAAAGAGCCTTTCGTCCCTATAACACCTCTCTCTTTTAAGCTTGAAGTATGTTTCTTCCATACTTGTTCTATTTTACATTTCTCATTTAAATCTTTGCCTAGAATCAAAAATTTTGTTCTCTGTCGGAGAGATCGGGTTGAAAAAACTGTTCGTTTCCTTCTTCTTCATCTTCAGCTTCAGATATTTCTTCATGATCTGGATCCGCTTGATGATTAGAAATCAGGTGAACTCTGGTTGTTTTCTTGGGACTCTTACCTTGATAGCTACGCTCATTCTTTGAGTAAGAGTTTGGCTTTCTAGTATTTGAATCATTTTTAATCTCGACTCTTCGAGCTTTGACCCCATTATCAAAATCAGTGGGGTTATTATATGGTATTACCATATTATTTTCATTTTCATTAGGGATCCACACAGGGGCATTCTTGCAATTAGACGTCGAACCCCGGGCATGGAATCTCCTACATACTCTGCAATATGTGGTATTCCAACCACAGTTCTTAGAATGATGACCTAAAGATTCACATTTTAGGCAATAGTCCATTGACTTTATTTCCTTACTGGAGAGTTTCTTAACTACTCCCTTATTAAGTCTTATATTTGGAGAAGGGCTTGTTCTTTTTCCTGAAAATTTAGAAGTATTCTTTTTATTACCCCATTCCATGGTTCTGTTCCTCATGGAAGGGTTGTATGTAGTTCTTTCTTTTCTAACTTCACTGTTATATAGTGCTTGTTGTTCTCTGCTATAAGAACACTTTCTAGCGTATTTCTTCTACTTGTTCTGCTCTATGCCGTTAGTCCTGGAACCAAGACTCCTTCTTCTATCTTGAGGAGTTCTCTAAAATTTCTACGAAACTCAAGTCTGGATTAAAGACTTTTAAGACTTTTTCTCTAAGTCTTCTATGATCTCTGAGCTCTTCCATACTCTCTAAAATCTTAGTCATAATTAAGATATTTATCTGTTGAGAAGTAAAACCAAAGGAAGTCTCAATATCTATGAGTTTTTTCTGATATTCCCAAAGGAGATTCTTCAAGTCCAACATGAATTCAGTAAGAGTTACATGTGGTCTCCTTTGAAATTTCATGAACTGTTTCAATAAACAGAAGATTGTCTCGGCTTTGTCTGGTTTGAGAAAAATCTTCAATTGAATTAAAAAGTCTTCTAGGGTCTTGCACCTAGAGAAACTATTATCCTTCAGAATATATTGACGGGCCTCTGATGAGAAATCAGAAGAGACTGGCGGGCCTCTGATGAGAAATCAGAAGAGATTGTAGTCTTAGCATAGTCTATTTTCTGTCGTTCAGTTATTAGGCCTAACGTGCGTATCTTCTCTTGCAACGTCGAAAGGTAATCCTCAAATTTAATGCCTACCCAAACTTGGGTCTTGGTATTTCTTCCATACAATTTTAATTCTTTAGCTAATTCTGGAAGTGGAGGGGCATACGCAGCGTTTGGATAATATCCTCCATAAGGGGGTCCATATGGGTATGGATTGTATCCCGGTTGCATTGTAGGAAGGGGTTGTTGCCAGCCTGTGTAAGGTGGCTGCATACTCAAAGGATTATTTAAAATATTTTGGGATGGCACCCACGGATTCTGAGGTTGTCCTCCATATAAAGTATCACTTGCTTGGCTCTGTCCCCAAGCTCCACTAAACTCACTTCTATTGTTAAATATTCTGTTTGGCCATTCCAGGTAAGGATAATGTCTTCTTTGTATTGATGGGGAATGGCCCCCCGATGCATTCAAAATGTATATTAAAGTATTGTCCAAAACATTTGTCTTTTGGAGCACCTTAGGTATTCTTGCTGTATTTCCTGTATTTCCTGGTTGATGCCAATCCCAAGCTGTTCTCTGATTTGGGTTTAACGACATTGTATCAATGTTAGAAGGAGATAATATACTGGAGAAGTCCCATATCCTTTTTGTGTGGGTTTCCCTTATTCTTGGGTTTTGCCTCCTTTTATTCTCTTGTTTCTTTTTCTGTCCATCAGTGGGTCTTCACTTCTGTTACATCATGTTCTTCATCCGTGATGAACATTTTTTTTTTTTCTCATTTTTCTTGTTTTAATTTTTTTTTATTTTTTTTTTTTCTTTTGATTTTTGTATTATCCATGTTCTCAGTTGAATCATTATTTTCTAAGTCCTTATTTTCTAAGTCCTTATTCTCCCCTTCAGCTCCTCCTGAAGCTCCATTAGGGTCAACTGGTTCAACTATATTCATGATTAATTGTTAATTAATTCAAATTAATCAATTAAAAAAAAAACTAAGTTCTCAAACTGATTCTAAAATAAAAAAACTAAAGTCTCAAAAATATTTTTCAAAGTTTCAAAAAAAAAACTAAGTTTTCAAAAATATTTTTCAAAAATTTTCTATGTTCAAAGAAAATATGTAGAGTTCTATTTAAACTCAAACAAAAGAGTTTATTTCAGTATTAACTTTTAATTAAATAATTAAAATTATTTTATTCCCGATTTTAATTATTAATGACGTCTTAAAGTTAATCACTATAAAATTTAAAAATTAAAAATTTAATCACTTTGCATTCTAAGAATAAGAAAAATAAAAAAAATTTTCTTTTAAAATTATTTAAAATTTCAAAGTTAAATAAAAATAATTTTCTTTCAAAATTATTTTAAAAGTTCAAAAGATTCAAAAAAATAAAAATAATTTTCTTTCAAAATTAATTTAAAAAAAAATATCAAAGTTCAAGTTCAAAAATAAAAATAATTTTCTTTCAAAATTATTTAAAAAATATCAAAGGTCTATTTTCAAAAATAAAAATAATTTTCTTTCAAAATTATTTTAAAAAAAATATCAAAGGTCTATTTTCAAAAATAAAAATAATTTTCTTTCAAAATTATTTAAAAAAAATATCAAAGGTCTATTGATAATTATATTTAATTAATTCTCTGTAATTAATTAATTAAGAAACAACTATCCCCTTTTCCTGTCGGGTGTGTTCTTAAAATGTTAAAGGTCAACTTATTTGTTCTTCTTGGTCAAAGGTTATTTGTTCTACTGTTCTTCAAAGTTCTTCAAAATTCTTCTGTTCTTCAAAGTTCTTCAAAGTTGTTCTATGTTCTTTTATTAAATGTTTTCTAAGTTGGAATCAATCAATTTATATACCAACAAATTTATTCTGTTATAATTTGTCGTTTTTATAATCTTGGTTGCAGTAGAATAATTTTTTAAAATATATTTCAGGTCAGAAAAATGAAATTTTCAATTTTTTGTATCAATAAAACATTCTTCTAATGTTTTTTAGGTCAAAATTATATAATTTTCTGTATTTTTGGTCAATTTGGGCAATTTGACCTTTCGTGACCTTTGGTGACCTTTGGTGACCTTTTGACCTGGTGACTTTGCGATGACCCTTTTGGTGACCTTTGCGTGAACCCTTTGGTGACCTTTGTTGACCTTTGGTCAAAGTGACCTTGTCTGGGTGGCCTGGGTCTTGTCCAAAAGGTTTTACCTCACTTTGGTAATTATTAATTATGTTTTGGCTAAATTACGAATTTTCGATAATTTCCAAAAAATTTATTTTTTAATTCACTCAAAAAAAGAAAAAAAAACACTTTTTATTTTCACTAAAAAAAAGAAAAAAAAACAAAATCGCAATTTTACCACCTGAAAATATTCGCGGGGTTACGACAAATATAATTAGTAAATAATTATAATGAAAAAGTAATTAGTAGATTTATAATCAATAAAAACAAAAACGGTATATATATATATATATATATATATATATATATATATATATATATATATATATATATATATATATATATATATATATATATATATATATATATATATATATATATATATATATATATATATATATAATATATATATATATATATATATATATTAAAAACGCATGTTGTGTGGCTGTTGTTTATGTCAGAAATATAGCGCTGAGAAAGGAACAAAGACGATGGGGAGGAAGGAAAGAAGTGGGGGAAAAGAACTGAAGGAAGAAATGAGGGGTCAATTGGGCCAAAGATTTCAATCCCTCACTCTTGGAGGCGATATCCCTTTCCCCTGAATTTGATCTCCCACTCAATGACAATCTCCCTTCCCTCCGGATACTCCAATATCAGTGCCGATTTTTTCCCTTCCCTCCGAATACTCCTTACTCTTACGTCTCATTCATATATTATTGAATGAATATATAACCAATTCATGCACACACATATTTTGACATAACATCTTTCTTATGAAGATTTATGGTTCTCTGGCTTCTGTTTTGAAATTTATCAATCTTTAACTAGCTCTAATTACTTAACTAATGATAATTAAGAAAAACGGTTTTCACTAAAATGATTCTCTAACTCTATACTATCATTTAGTAAAATAAAAAAAAATTAATTAATCTAATCTTAATTAATTATTTTAAAGCTATTAATTGCACATTTTTCTATTGTATTCTTAAAAGAACTTCCCTCGGAACCGTACATATAGAAAAAAGAGCAATTGCTAAATTTTTGTAATATTTTTCTAGTATTTTTGCCTTTTAAAAAAAAAAGAACAAAAAAAAAACATACAAAATGAAGACAATAATGTCATTAATCAAAATTAATTTAATATATTCTTTATATATTAAAAATGTTTGTCTAAATCTTTTAGAGACATTTTTGTTATTTTCACACTTTTCACACATATTTTAAGTAGCTCTTTTCTAATAGCTATTATGGGGAATTTTTCCTGTCACCCATTTGTAAAAATTTGTTTTGTAATTTTTGGAAAACAATAACATATGTTTTCTTTAAATTTTAACACTTCTTTGTGTTATTTGAATATTCCCCACAAAATTAAGATAAACGTATTTAAAAGGCCCATAGGATAAATAGACATATCTCTTATGTGTAATTTCATATTATTGAAAACTTAGACATAATGAAGTATAATTGCTTATTAAGACCCAAAGGTGATAATAAGCCCATACCACTTGTATATAGTTTCCTATTCTAATTTAAACTTTAGTGTGAATTTTGTTTTTAAATTAATTTCTGTACTTACAGTACTTCTAATTGATTTTTCCACCTTTAAACTGCTTGGCAAAGGTTTTGATTTGGGAACATCTGTTGGTGACAAAGAAGTCACCTCTCTCGGAAATGCTAATTGGCTCTTGTAGACACAGAAGAAATATCCTTAGATTCGTGTAGGCGTAATCTCTCAACCGTTCCTTACGGTCTATTTAGTCGTAATTAGCCTCTATCTCGGTACTTATAACGCGAAGACGGCAATGACCATTGCAACCAAAACTAACTCGGTGCTGCGTAAGTGAGAAGATTACAGCCTCAACATCCTGTCAAGTCGAAGCCAGTCTGGTGAGAATTGATCTTTCTAGCACCAGTTGGAGGTCAATAAACGCACAATTTCCTGAGAGGCTTTTTATTTTACATCCTATCCAAAAACATCTAAAAATGATCTGAACAAAGATAGTCTGAAAGACTACTCCAAAAAAACCTAAATAAAGAAAAATGGGAAATACTATATCAGTTACATATAATTTTAAAAAATAATTAAGCTGTAATTAAAAATTCATTAATCGTATTTCAATATAACAATATTATAACAAATAATAAAATGTTCATTTATATCATTAATCACATCAAAATTTCTCCAATATTACAATTCATATTTTTATTAAAAATAATAAAAAGTCATATAATTGGCGAATATGATAATTAATTACAAATATTATCAAAATATTAATTAACAAATATATTTCATGAAATATGATAAACACTCTTTATTTTTAAACAATAAAATATTACAAAGTAAAACAGGCTTTAAATATTTTTACAAGATTAAAGATATTATTATTATTATTATTATTATCATTATTATTATTATTATTATTATTATTTAAAATATTTAAACTGTTACCTTTGTCCAGGCGATGGAAAAATCCTATGTGAGAGACACCATGTCTATCTCATTAAGGTCTAAACCTTTACCTGTTTTAATGTTATTTTTATTTTATAATTAAAATGGAAAAGAAAAACAGTATACAATTTTGTACATTATATAATATATATAATATATATAATATATAATATATTCAAAATAATATATACTATATCAGATTTCACTTTTCTAATAAAACTTCTATCTTTAATATAATTTTCGCGCCTCTTACAACAATACTCAGAACTATTTCTTTAGTTGTTATCTG
>JABUQX010106789.1:0-7500 GCA_015478945.1 Trachelipus rathkii | reverse complement strand
TCTTCGATTCTTTCTGCCACTTTATCCGCGACATCTGATACACTTGGATTGACGTTATTTAACTTCACTTTGCAATCATTCCGAACCAACAAATAATATTTCATTACGTCTTCATATGTTGGCAAAATATGGCAACTTAACTCCGTTGGAGCGCCAAACACTGGACAAAATACGCTGCTTCTACTATGCATTTTTCTTTGCAAATAATTGCTAAAATATATGACGTTATTACTATTCACCAATTCTTAATTACTTTAGCAGGTGCTGTTATAAAATAATCCACAATTCCAGTAACAAAATCAAGCAGGAACGTTCTTACAAATAGATTTAATGAGCACAATATTTTTATTCCAATCGAAAAAATTATCGAAAAATTCACATTACGGATGGGAATTTTTTAAAAATTTGAAATATTTTTCGAAAAGTACGAACTTACAGAAAAAACCAATTACATATTTGGAATCAGCGTATAAAGTTTATTACAAAAATGAAAAAAAATAAAAAATAAAAAAAACATTATTTCATAAATTAAATATCTCAAAAAGTACGACATTTACAGAAAAACCAATTACATATTTGGAATCAGCGTATAAAGCTTATTACAAATATGTAAAAAAAAATTAAAAAAAAAATTTAGGGGGCTCGAGCCAACGGGGGACAGAGGGGGGGACGTTTTCCATAACCCTGAAGGGAGGGGCGTAGGAACCCCGCAACACCAAATACCCCAAAGAGTGGTGTCCGGCAGACCTCCCCGGAGGGGAAATAGTCCTACCCTGTCGTTCCCCCGGAAGGCCGAGAGACCCCGACTCCTGCCATCTTTGCGGTTTACCCTTGGGTATTCCTTTAGTTAAAAAAAAAAAAAAAATTTAAAAGTTACGGATCCGTAAAACGTAACTGGTCCTATATATTTTTTAATCATGTCCGTTACCACTGAAATTCATTGTTGGTATCATATAGTAGCAATATATTAAAAAAAAAAAAAAAAAAAAATCAGAACTATTCAACAATTCTTAATTACTTTAGCAGGTGCTGTTATAAAATAATCAACAATTCCAGTAACAAAATCAAGCAGGAACGTTCTTACAAATAGATTTAATGAGCACAATATTTTTATTCCAATCGAAACAAAATCATCGAAAAGGTCATCACGTATGGGAATTTCACTTGTAAACGAAGAGTGACCTTGATTGTGATTGGATAGCGGAGCGCATGCGCGCACGCAGTGTGCCACCTATGCCTCTCTGTGTGAATTTCCGGTACTTTTTTTTTTTTTAGCATTTTAAAGAATAAATGAGAGATATGTACAAAAGCAATTGAAATACACATTATTAACTATATGGCAAAAATCTGCTAAAAATCAAGGACGAAATGGAGACCGAAGATATTTTTTGTTTTTCTTGAAACTTTGCACACATGACCTACCCACTAGTGCCCAACTTTTCCGCACTAGGGCAAAAACGAAATCAAAAATTTTTATTTTACGCTCTGGCCTACTGTTTAATTTAGACAGTAGTAGCAGAGCGTAGTTAGTTAAATACACTCTGAGGGTGGAGATTTAGTGTGGATAATAGTGATGGGACTATTAACAATTTTTGATAATGATTATGGTAAATTTTGACAATGACGATTAATTGAAAAAGTATATTTTAAAATTTTAACAAATTTATAATAAGGAAGAATTATTATAGTAATATATATATAATATATAATATTATAATATTATATATATATATTATATATATTTTATATTATGATATAATATAATATTATATATATATATATTATAGTATATATATTATTACCGGACAGCACGTAGTAAACCGGTCTGAGACCACCCCTCTCCCCATGCTCACCTCTAATATAGTTCTCTCTATGAGTCCTTTCCCAAATAAGGCTGAGGGTCCAGAAATTAGGCAACATGGTTTTTAGCGAGTATATATTTAAAATACATTATAAAAATGTAACGTACGATATTTTTGATGCAATTTTCTTACTTTTGTCCGGACTATTTTTCTGAAAATAAAATTGGACACTTTATATTTTGGAGTTCCTATCTCTTTTGTCAGTTTTGTGGCTTAAATATTTTTGCGAAAACGTAAGATAAAATAAATAAGTCAATTAAACCAATGGAAGCATGCAAGCATATCAATAATTTCACTGAATAACCAGGGCAGACTGTCTCAACAGTACAACCGGGACTCAATATCTATATACTAAACAACACTGTGGATATATAATAATTCAAAGTATTACCGGGTACACTAAATCTCCACAAACTAGGTCACTCTGTTATTACAGCCTTAGTTATATAAAGAGAACTTTAATGTTGTCTAGGGAAATAACAACAAATGAGCTTCCCTTTTTGTTCCCGTGAAGCAAGGGAGTTTACACATTAAGTTTACCCTCCCCAATCCAGTTGAAGAGTGGGAGTACAATCTAAGTTCCCTTCCAATACAGTGTAAGGTGTGGGGAGTATTACACTCAAGTACCCTCCCAATCCAGGTTGAAGGTGGGAAGTTACACTCAAAGTACCCTGCCCAATCCAGTGAAGGAGTGCGCCGGAGAGTACAATCATAGGTTCTCTCCCATCAGTGAAGGTGGGGTACGAAGTCACTCAAGTGTACCCTCCCAATCCAGTGTAAGATCCGATGTAGTTGCCTACCATAAGATGTCGCCTGTGGTGGGGGGAGTACACTCAGTACGAACCTCACCAATCCAAGTGATGAGGAGATGGCTGTAAGTGGTGGTTCGGGAGTACACTCAAGCACCCTCCCCAATCCATTGAAGGTGGGGTACAACCCAAGCCCTCCCACTCCGAGGGTTTGAAGAACAACCTTTAGAATCCAAAAACCTGTCTACCAGTTCCGTATAGACGGGAATACCTTTGAAAGAAAACCGGGTTTACGAGCTTCGTTCAAGTTGGGGCAATGTTCCAGGCAAAACGAACCAAAATACTCCAGATTGGGATCAGGTTCCAGATAAAAGCGAACCAAAATATTCCAGGTTGGGATCAGGTTCCAGACAAAAGCGAACCAAAATATTCCAGGTTGGGATTAGATTCCAGACAGAAATGGCGAACCAAAAATATTCCACGTTTTGATTAGGGTTCCTCAGACAAAAGCGTAACCAATAATATTCCAGGGGTTGGGATCAGGTCCAGGCGGACTAAAAGTCGGGTAGTCCCAGTATCCTCTTTTGGTTATCCCACTTCGGGCAGTATCAGTTCAGTTATTCGGTTCCGGGGGTATTTAAGTCCCTTTAAAATAGAGTGCCCGTTGCACAGTATAGTTTATACATAGTATAGAATCATGATAATAATAATAATAATAATTAATAATAATGAATAATAATAATAATAATAATAATAATAATAATAAAATAATATTAATAAGAATATTAATAATAATATAATAATAATAATAATAATAATAATAATAATAATAATAATAATAATAATAATAATAATAATAATAATAATAATAATAATAATAATAAATAGAGTGAATCAATTACCGTTAAAAAAATCATTATAATAATAATAATAATAATAATAATAATAATAATAATAATAATTAAAATTAATAATAATAATAATAATAATAATAATAATAATAATAATATAATATAATAATAAATAATAATAATAATAATAATAAAACGAGGGGTGTATATTTTGCCAAAAAAAAATTAAAAGGTTAACATATAGATGGAACTTCACAAATGTGTCAAAAAAGTTCTATAAAAAGACACAACAGAAAATACTTCATCTAAACTTCTCCAGAAGAAAAATCATGTCACTTCTCAGAAAGGGTGTGCATTTAAGTCCGAAAAGGAAACTCTAAAGTAGGGGCTTACAGCTATTCCTGGAGAGTTCAAAGGAAGAGCGTCGGACTTCCTCTCAGAGGTCGCTTCGGGTCGAAATTTTCTTTTTCCTTTGAAAGCTAAGAGGAATTATTCCTGTTGAGATCATTTCTTCAGGACTTAAGGCTTTGTTGAAGACTTGATATTGTTGCAATATTCGCCTCCGAACTTGAGGCATCTTCAGGCAGAAATGAAATTAATTTGTGGGAACAGCTATGATGAATATTTTGTTAATAGTTCCACAATATATTAATAAAACGAGTATATATAGCAAAAAAAAATTAAATTTAACATATAAAGTAACTTCACAAATTGTGTCAAAAAAGTTCTATAAAAAGACACACAGAAAATAGTTCATCTAAACTTCGGGTCCAGGAAGAAAACCATCATGTCTTACTTTCTCAGAAAGGGTGGTCCATAAGTCTGAAAAACCTTAAAAGTAGGGGGCTTACACCATCCTGGAGGTTCAAAGGTAAGAGCGTCGGACTTTCCTCTCAGAGTCGCTTCGTCGAATTCTTTTTCCTTTGAAAGCTAAGAAGAAAATTATTCCTGTTGAGATCATTTCTTCAGGACTTAAGAGCTTTGTTGAAGACTTGTATATTGTTGCAATATTTCGCCTCCGAACTCGAGGCATCTTCAGGCAGAAATGAAATTAATTTTTGGGAAACGGCTATGATGAATATTTTGTTAATAGTTCCACAATATAATAAAACGATGTATTATAGCCAAAAAAAATTAAAATTTAACATATAAAGTAACTTCACAAATGTGTCAAAAAAGTTCTATAAAAAGACTCAACAGAAAATACTTCCACGAAACCTAACTCCAATAAGTTTTTGCGAACTATAAACCTTGAATCCGGACTTTTTATTTCTTTATAGACACTTATGACAGTTTCACTTTTAGGGTATCACACACTAATTTCCGTGACTTTCACTTTCCTTGACAAATGAAAAATGGGCATTTTTCTCGAGTCCACGCGCAGCTTTTAGTTACTTGGTTTATTCAATATCAGTCCGCCTATAATATATATATATATATATATATATTATATATAATTAATAGCTATATTAAGTACTATATATAGTATTATATTTATATAAGTATATAATATATATAATATATATATATATATATATATATATTATATATATTATATATAATATATATACAGGGTGGATTTTCGATTAAACTAAATTTTGATATTATTAATATGTAATATTTGAGATCGTGACGTCACGCGAAATTAATTGTAAACAAAACTTTTTTTAGTTCTGATTAAGTATTATTACTTTAACCATAGGTCCCTATATCTTGAGTTCAAATCTTAAAATAGTTACTTATGGTCTATGACACAATGAAACAGCAACACTAAAGAGTTTTACGGACATAATGATAATATATTACATCAGAAATAAAAGAAACATGTTTGAAACATGATGTTTTGTTGACATTTTTATAGTATGTAGAAATTTGAAACAGAGTAGCCTTGCTATGATATTATTATTCTAATTTTTTATTTCTATTGAAATTAAATCACTTAAATATCCAAAAAAAATTAAAAAATATATATATAAAAAAGCAAAAAATCAAAAAAAGCAAAAAATCATGATTTTTTGGGAGCAAAAAAACAAGGTGAAAAAATCAGTTAAAAAAATCAATTGATTTTTTCTGTGCCATCCCTATTATATATATATATATATATATATATATATATATATATATATATATATATATATATATATATTTTTTATTTTTTTTATTTTATATAATATTATAATTATATTATATATATATATATATATATATATATATATATATATATATATATATTATATATATATATATATATATATATATATATATATATATATATATATATAATATATATATATTTACTTCCAATAAAGGCAGGGTCCAATATTTGCTTCGGGCTGAGCCCACTTTTCATCAACCCCTAAAAGTGGAAATAATATTCTTAATTTCAGCCAATTTTGATGGGAAAAAAACAACACTGTACTTTTCTTTTCTGAGATGCTAAACATCGTTTTCGAATGGTTTTTTTGGTGTCTGTAGCTGTCATTCTTCAAAGAATATTTCATTTTTTCAAAATCTTTGTTTTGACATTGTTTCTTTTTTCGGAAAAGTGACTTTTCAAACTTGAAATTAGTATTAGATGGGTCCATTTCGCTTACAACATAATAAGAAATGAAGAATGCGCCTTCTAAAGATAACATTCCTTTTAACTCCTTCAGACCTCTCTCTCACTAGCTCTTAAGTGGCCTCAAAGCCAGAAATCATCGTTTGTTGCCACTACTTGTACACTCTCTTCTCAGCATACCTAGGTGCTTTTTTCTTAAATATGGGGCCCAAAACTACTGTGCGCTCAATCACCTATAATATGACTCCATCGCTCCTCTCGTACATAGCTAATTATAACTTTGTTAGTTTTTGTAACCATATTGCAGCATATATATGTATACTTAACATCTTATTAACTTTATTCCTTGTTTCCAAACACTGATTAGTTAGTTTCAGATTGCTGCTTATATTCACATCTAAATCTTTTTTTGGTCCACAGACTCAAGCCAATCCCCATTCAAATCGTAGTTAATATTTTATATTGAGTACCTAAATGAAGAACCTCTTGCACTTTTACTATTAATTAAACATTTATTTGCCACTTATCTGTCGAGCTACAGAAGTTAATCAAGATCATTCTGAATCTTTATACATCCATCATTATTTTCTTTACTAGGTAGCCACTTTTGGTATCATCTGCAACTTAGAAAACTTACATTTAAGCCCCTTGATCTAAAATTATATATTATATAAATAGGTATATATATATATATATATATTAATATATATATATATATATATATAATATATATATATATATAGTATATATATATACTATATTATATATATATATACGTATAGAAGTTTATATATATATAGATATATTATATATATATATATATATAGTGTCTACTTGATGTCGCTTTAAATTATGTATTGGACCTACCTGAAATTACAAGTTATCTTTCCTTCAAAATAAAGGGGTAATGACCCTTTTGCGATTGTTTCCACAACGGTTCAATGTCTTCGTTCATTGTTCATGGAGCAGGATACCGTAAGTCATTTTTCAAGAAGTGTTTTAGTTCAAGTGTATCAGTATTTTTTATGTTTTCCATTGTACCAAAATGATGACGACCCTTCAACTTCATTTTCAACTTAGAGAAGAGGTAGAAATCGAACGGAGCTAGATCTGGGCTGTATGGAGGATGTGGAAGTACTTGATGTTTTTCTTCGCCAGAAATTCCATAATTGAGAGCTTCAGTGCGAGTGTGGCTGGAGTATATATATATATATATATATATTATATAATATGCAAAAATGTAGATATATATATATATTTATAATGTATATATATATATAGGTATTATATTATATATATATATATAAACTGCTACATGAACTTACGATTGAACTTACATCTAGTCGTCATCTACTCAATGAATTGAATACGTTCTTAAGAATGAATAGCTCTCCAGGTCGCTTCCTTCATTTTGTCCCTTAGGTCTGATTTTATAATGCTAAGAGCAGAAAAAGCCGTTCATGCATAAACTTGCTTTG
>JABUQX010106788.1:17500-30716 GCA_015478945.1 Trachelipus rathkii | reverse complement strand
ATAATAATACATAATAATAATAATAATTAATATAAAATAAAGAATGGGATATTAATAATTATAATTAATAATAATAATATTATTATTTATTATTATTTATTATTAATAATAATAAATAATAATAATAATAATAATAATAATAATAATTAATAATAATAATAATAATAATAATAATAATAATAATAATAATAATAATAATAATAATAATATAATAATAATATTATTATTATTATTATTATTATTATTATTATTATTATTATTATTATTATTATTATTATTATTATTATAATAATAATAATAATAATAATAATAATAATAATAATAATGCATAATAATATCATAATAAATAATATAATGAATATGTAATAATAATAATAATAATATAATAATAATAATAAAATAATAATAATAAATAATTAATAATATTATATATTATTATTATTATTATAAATTTCTATTGTTCAGCTTTTGTTTTAATATAAGTTTTACTTTTAACTTCCAATTCTCTGAATAATTTCTTCTGATTTTCATTTAATTTTCTTAATACTAGTCTAGAAAATAGTTTGCAAAGAAAGTAAGAGGCATATTTAAATTTATTAGTTTCTGACCGGTTTCGTCCGTAAACGTCGGACATCTTCAGAGTTTCGATTCTAACATTTGAATGAACTATATATAAAAGAAATGTAAAAAATTAAAATTAAAAAATTAGATTTAGATTTTTAGTTTTGGTATATACGAACAATTTATTCCACTGAGCATAACAAAAACAACTATACCTGATTATCTCACAAGTCATCAATTTTACACTCCTCATGCGAAGCTCAAAAAACTGAAAAATAGCTGAGGCTTACCACATAAAATATTTTAGTATTTCAGACATTAACATAAAGTTCAACGTATTGTCACTTAAATTAAATATAATATGAAATACTAAAATCTAAAATCTAATTTTTAATTTTAATTTTTTAAATCTTTTAATTACATTTAATCATTCAAAATGTTAGGATCGAAACTCTGAAGATGTCGACGTTTACGGACGAAATCCGTGGGGCAGGAACTAATAAATATAAAAATGCCTCTTACTTTCTTTGCAAAACTATTTTCTAGACTAGTATTTAAGAAAATTAAAATGAAAATCAAAAGAAATTATTCAGAGAATTGGAAGTTAAAAGTAACTTATATTATTATTATTATTTATTATTATTATTATTATTATTATTATTATATTATTATTATTATTTATATATTATTATTATTATTATATTTAAAATTGATACATGATCTTTTCGGGAGGCTGAACTAATATTATTATATATATATATATATATATATATTATATATATATTATATATATTATTTAATATATATATATATGATATATAATATATATATATATATATATATATATATATATATATATAGTATATATATATAATATTATATATATATATGTGTGAAATCCAGTTTAAAAACCACAAATATCTCAATCCATATCTCAAAAACTACAACAGCTACCGGGAAAAGAAATACATTGCTGGAATGCTGGTCCAATTTTAGTGCGGAAAATGTAAAAAAAAAAAAAAAAAAAAAAAAAAAAAAAAAAAAAAATATATCTCAAAAACTACAATAGCTACAGCGAAAAAGAATACATTTTTGAAATGGTAAAATTTTAGATAGGAAAATGTAAAAAAATAAAAAAATAAAAAAAATTATTGTTAATAATTATAGTAATATGATTAGAGAGCCTATTTAGAGACCTTTTATTGGTTACTCGTTAAAATAAATAGACTTTCTATTAAATTTTGCTTCTTTTTTTTTAACTAAAGAATACCCCAAGGGTATACCGCACCGATGGCAGGAGTTGAGGTCTCTCGGCCTTCCGGGGAACTACGGGGTAGGACTAATTCCCCCCCTTCGGGGGTCTCCAGAAACCCCCGCTCTTTGGTATTTGGGGTCGCGGGGGTTCCTCCGCCCCTCCCCTACGGGGTATGGAAAACGTCCCCCCCCTGTGTTCCCCGTCGGCTCGAGCCCCCTACATTGCCGTGTAATACCTTTACAAATAATATATATAGCTATATACTATGTCCCCTGCTCCTAAAAAAAAAAAAAAACAATATTTATTTTATTTTATTTTATTTTTTTTTATTTTTACATTATTTTCGCCCATAAAAGCGGCAAGGATTCCAAAAATGTACTCCTTTTCGCTGTAGCTATTGTAGTTTTAAGATTTTTTTTTTTTTTTTTTTTTTTTTTTTTTTACAGTTTCCGCACTAAAATTTCCAGGATCCCAACAATGTATTCCTTTTCCCTGTAGCTATTGTGTTTTGAGATATGGATTGAGATATTTGTGGTTTTTAAACTGTATATCACCATATATATATATATATATATTTATATTTTATATATATATATATATATATATATATATATATATATATATATATATATATATATATATATATATATATATATATATATATATATATATATATATATATTAATAGGATCGCTCGCTGTTGATAATTCGTTAATGCACAATACACAAGTAGTCAAGTACATTTTATTTTATAACCAGTTTTATAACCTTTATTTTATAACCAGTTAAAAATAAACAACTTAAATTGGATACAAACAAATGTCAAAATAAAAAAAATGTACGTCTTTTATAATAAAAATTCAATTAAGTTTTTCAAAATTTTTGAGTGAAAAGTTTATACAAAATTGTTTTGGGAGTCGAAAGGAGTCGGGTTTTTTTTATCGACTCCCGACTCCGACTCCCAACTTTTTGGGAAATCGACTCCCGACTCCGACTCCGACTCCTTACCCCTGAAACGCTCGACTCCCGACTCCCGACTCCCGACTCCCGACTCCGACTCCCCATCCCTGATATATATATATATACTGTATATTTAAAAAGAAAAAAAAAACTATTAAAACCTACTGGGCTAGGCAATAAATTTTTTTTTTTTCTAATCCTAATTTTACATAACAATTTTGATTTCAATTAAGAAAGAGTATTTATGGTAAATTATGAATAATTAAAATTTATTATAGAGGTGTGGAAAATGGTCAAGATAGTATAATGTCCATCATAGACAAATTTAAATTCCTTTTTGTATTAAGTAATGAATGACATGATGAAAAGTCAATAAAATTATTAAAGTGGATAAACTGGTTACTATTATTTTATCAAGAAGATAAAAAGCTAATTTTCTAGAAGTTCAGTAATGATGATAAAGAGTTTGCTTAATATATTGGCCCTATTGCTCAAATATGCAAAGATACTTACATTGATAATAATAAATCGAAGTAATTTTGACTGCAAACACCAGCTGAATATATATACTTATTGTAAATAAGTAAAACAATTACCAAATTACATATTTACTCTGTGTATAATTAACGAAACATATAACCTGAACTAGTAGGGTCCTAAAATGACACCAAACCTGGATGGATCAACAACGCCATAAACCTAGACCTAACCTAGATGAATTTACATTGCCATAAACCTAGATGGAGTTCTGGTAACCATGGCTATGCTACTATTTCTTTTATAGTCTTCCCTTAGGCTTATTTTGTAAATTGTTGTAAAAAGAAATTCTGGTAATAGTAGTGCAGAGAGGTGTCACCCTCGATTTTTATAAAAATCACAGAATACACTCTAAAAAAAAATAATAATGAAAATAATGAAATCAAAAATCGTCACTCTCTTTAGGAAAAAAAGTTACAGCCTCTCAAAGTTATCAAAAATCTCAGGAATTTATAAAAAAAAAAAAAAAAAAATTAAATCACAGAATATAGCTACTTTAAAAAAATAATAATAATAAAGCTTAAAAAAAAAAAATGATTTAAGTCTTTAGAAAAAAAAAGTTAGAGCCTCTCAAAGTTTCAAATTTTCCCATAGGCTTTCTTATAAAAAAAATTAGTGGGCCTCGTGCTCATTTTAGGGCCATTCTAGTTCAGGTTATGATAAGATTTGTTAAGTCTACATAGATTTTCTCTGTGTATACCAAACAAAACTTATCATAACCCAAACTAGAGGGCCTGAAATGAGACCTAACCTTGATGGATCAAATATGAAAAGTCTATGAGAGTTTTAACAACTTTGAGAGGCTGTAACTTTTTTTCCTAAAAAGAGAAATGATTTTCATTTTCACTATTCTTCATTATTATTTTTTTAGAGTATATCTTGTTATTTTCATAAAAATCAGGGGTGACACTACTATTGCACTACTATTACCAAAATTCCAATCAGATTTTTTTTTATAAAAAAAAGTCTATGGGATTTTTTAAAACTTTGAGTAGCTAGGCCTATAACTTTTTTTCCTAAAGACTTGCAGCATTCTTTTGTTTTTTTTTTTTTTATTCTTCATTACTATTTTTTAAGAGTCTATGTTGCAATTTATATAAAAATCTAAGTAAATGTTAACAACTTGGGCCTACCAACTTAACATAAACAATTACCAACTTTTTCATCAGACTTATGTGGGGAACCTTATCAAAAGCTTTGCTGGTCTACATATATAATACCATATCAACTATATCTCCTCAGTCAATGCAGTCATTAATGTATTTTATAAATTCTAAAAGGTTTGTCTGACATAACAAACCATTTCTAGAACCATGCTGGGAGTCATATATCTTATCTTCTTCCAAATATTTCTCTATATGACCTTTCAGTAACTTATCCCAAACTTTTACAACCAGATATGTTAAGCTAACTGGCTTATAATTTCCCAAATCTTCCTTACTACCTTTCTTATAAATAAGCACAACATGGGCTGGGTTTCCAGTCGTCTAGTACCTAACCAAATGTTATAGATCTATAAAAAATCAAATACTGTGCCTAGTTGCAATGCTGCTACTATACTCCTTCAGAATTCTACCATATATACCATCAAGAACTGCATCTTTACTTGGGGCAATATAAGTAAAAAATATATATAAGTAATATCCTATAGGGTAATTATAGAGAATTCACCAGTTCAAAGTAGACAAAGAATGTATTAAAACTGCAAACACTTAATGTAAAAATGTTAACAAATTATTTTTTTTTTACAGATTTGCGTAAGTTTTATGCTTATTTTTCCAGAAAAATTTTAAAAAAAAGTTCAAAAAACTTTTACTGGCTAATTTTCTCATTTTTATTGGGATAATACTATCAACACATGCTATCCGTTTATTTATTTATTTTATTATAAGGACGTGGTAAAGCCTTAAACATCGGCACCACTTAACAAATATTTTTGATGTAGAAAATCTTTGTATTTAAATCATAAAATTAATATAATAGATTAAAATATAAGTAAATGAATATACAGTATGAAAATAATATACATATGAAACAAAAATAAGTCAAAATAAAATAAAATAAAGTAAAATAAATATATACATACATATAATAAATTATAAACATATTTATGAATGCATATGAAATATATAAAACAAGAAAATAAATAAATGAAAATAAAAGAAAATGAAATAAGCTAAAATAAAATAGGATAAAATATGGATAAATCATTATAAAATAAAACCAATATTTTACATATGAAACACAAAAATAAAACAAAATAAAATAAAGTAAAACAAGATAAAATAAAATGAAATGAAATTTAAGAAGAAAAATAAAATAAAATTTAAATAAAATAAAATACGTAAAAAATACTCAAAAATACTAAATACAGCTATACACAATTATAATAGATATAAACATATTTGTGAAAACTTAGTAAATATATATATATAGCTATATATAAAACAAGAAAATAAAAGAAAATGAAATAAAATTAAAAAATAAAATACGGATAAATCATTATAAAATAAAACTATATAAAATAATACATTTATAAACTGGCCCTATGTGACTAGGAGTGTTCATTTAATATATTTATTTTAACTGTCTAAATATACTTCTCTGAAATTTCTATTAAATTATATAAAGATAAAAAAATATAAAAAAGTTATACAAACTTACAACTAATGAGATTAAAAGGAGTACATGCACTTTCCTAAGGTTCCTGTTAAATTCTATAAAAAAAATATAAAAATAAATGATTGTTCTAATTCACAGACATATCATTTATTTGAGGTAGCATAGGACATTTAATATAAAGACAATAATATTAAGAATAATTATTTATTTTAGTAATACTATAATAGCACCTTTCTCTATATTACCAGTGGCTCTAATCACTACCACCATTAATTCTAATTACATGTTTTACACTTAAAAGAATTATTAGTATTATTATTATTAGCACCTTCTCTATATTACCAGTGGCTCTAATCACTACCACCATTAATTCTAATTTCATGTTTATATACTAAAAGACTTATTAGTATTGTTATTATTAGCACCTTTCTCTATTACTAATATTACTATTATTATTATTATTATTTGAAATTTGTATTATTTTCAATTTTTTATTGCAATTTCAATATTGCTATCTCCTATTATTGTCATTTGTTGTAGACATCCTCTTTTCTCTTCTTCCCCACATCTTCCCTAAAATGTATTTAACTTCTTCTATGTTGTGAGGTTTAAATAGCCATCTCCCAACAACCTCGTTTAGGTCTTCTGCATGTAGTCTTTGGAGTTCAATGGAGTTATTTCTAAGATCTTCATATTCTGGGCAGATACAAATGAAGTGTATCAGGTCTTCTTCAACTCCACATATGTCACAGTTAATTTCGCCATTTGAGAACCTGTTTCTCCATTTTAGGTTCAAAGTATTGGATCTGGCCCTGAAAAGTATCACTGAGTAGAAGGAGTTGTCGTAATCTGAGCTTTCTTCAATTCCTATTTTCCATCTTCTGTACATTTGTAGACTATCTTTGCTTTCTATCTCTTCTTTCCATTGACGTAGGTCCCAAGCTTTTACTTTTTCAGAGATTTCCTTCTTGTCTAGCCTTTCTAGTGCTACTATGTCCATCATAATTTTGTCCATGTAGCCAAGTGCAGTCTTCCACCATTTTTTCCCTTCTGCTTTCATTTTTTCAAGAATGTGCTTTAAGACTTCTTTCTTTCCTTCTGATATTGATTTCATAAATTTTAACTTGTTAGTTATTATTCTTCCCTGCATTGATGATGCTCCAATCTCTCCTCTCAGAGTTGCAGTTGGGGTGTATCTAGTTCCTCCTAGTATCTTCCGGTACACTGTGTTTTCAATTGTTTGTAACTTGTCTATTTCTTGCTTTGTGAAGCACATTACATTGGATCCATATAAAATTGCTGGGAGTGCCACATTTTTCCAGTATGTTTTCCCTATAATTAGCTTGTTGCAGCTCTTCTCAATGACTGAACCTGTTTGGCTGGCCAAGGTGTGAGCCTTATTTATGAGATGCATCTTCTGAGCCTTAAACATATTTTTTTCATTGTTTATATATAAGCCTAGGTATTTTATTTTGTCCACCACTTTAATTCCTTCAATTTCTATTGGTGGTTGATCCATATTAAAAATCAATACATTGCTCTTCTCTTTGTTTATCTCTAGACCACATTCCCCACTTATCTGTAGTAATGTTCTAATGTTTGCAGCTGTATTTTACTATTTTTTAGGGATGGCCAAAAAATATCGAAATATCGATATTTTTGGCTCGATATATCGATATTTTTGGGCGATATTTTATTAGGCGATATATCGATATTTCGATATTTTTTCTTAATATCGAAAGCCGATATTCTTTTCAAAAAAAAATTTTTAGAGGTCGGAAAAAAAAAAAAATCTTATCCCCCTCTCCCGACACCCTGAAGTGATGAAACTGTGATGAAACTTTTTTTCCTTCGTTCTTCGTTCGTCCCCAATGTCGTGTTTATAAATAACCGAAAAAGTGCGGGTTAGATTTCGTCTTTTCGGGAACCAAAAATAGGGAGAGGGGGGAGGATCGATATGGCACATACCACATAGTCAAATTGTCTTCTGAGGATTCACTAATCATTATTCAGTTATTCAGTGATCAAGTGGATATTGCGACCCAATAAAATTTTGGAATGATAGTAAAAATGCTTTCCCTGCTATGTTTATATTAGCAATGAAATATCTTACTGTAAATGCGACGTCAGTCTCGTCCGAACGAACAGTATCATTATTAAACAATGTTTGCTCAAATGAAAGGAATAGATTGACTTCCGAGAATATCAATCAGTTAGTCTTTTTAGGTGCATTAGTTTCAGTGGGTCTCCAAAGTGGAACCGTACCCCCAAGGGGTACGTAAAGTGATACTTGGCGGTACGCCAAAAAAAGTAAATAAATAATAATTTGTTTTTTTTAAAAAAATATATATTATATTATATTATATTATATTATATTATATTATATTATATTATATTATATTATATTATATTATAGGGCCATATATAGCTGGTATAGGCCTATAGGGGGTACAACTTATAATTATTTTTGTCTTAGGGGTACGCGATCAAAAAGTCTTTTTAGGTTCATTAGATGATAAGTATTGGGCTTATGTAATAATATATATATATATATAATATCAATATATATACATATATATTATATATATAATATATAATATATATATATATATATATATATATAATAAATATATATATATATATATTATACTAAAATTAAAGGGTAAATAACCTTGACAGTTACATTGAATTAAAGAAAAGGTATTAAAAATTAGCTATCATAGTTTTATGTTTCCTTCTTTCATGAAATATTTTCATAATTTATTTATTTCTGAGACTGTATAAGGACTTTGGCACGTCCACTCTAGACCAGACTGATCTGATTTACGTGGAGTGTGTTTCTAGTGTCAGTGTGACGAAGATAATCATTGCAGAAATCTCAATACCGGAACAGGACTCCTGTGAGTTGGTTTACAGTTAACATACCGAGTACCGACTAGTCTAATCATCTGCTGGCGATTACGATTGTTTCGCTTAAATATGTAATTAATAAATTAACGATTTTATGATAGCTATTACTAAAAGTTAGTATTTGGGGGTACTTCACACAGCTTTTCTTATGATAAGTCGTCTGGCATCCAGTTCGAGCTTCTTAAATATTGAAAAAATTTTATTATAAAAATTTAATGATTTTCTTAAGATCCAGACTTCCAAAGGCGTCCAAGTATCAGTTGTCTACCATTCAATTTAAATTAATTTCGTTTTTTAGAATCAATATTTATTTTCTACTTAAATAGAAATCATTTTGAAGATTTCTAGCTCATTAATACTTAATGGTTATTTTTTATTTTTAATACGAAAAAAGTGATTTTTATGATTATCGTTTAATTTTCTAGTGAAACGGATTTCTTATTTAATTTATTCACTCGTCCAAAAAAAGTCAAAAACACCCTCAGTTCCTCAAGATCCAATATCAACGCTTTCTAGCACAATTAACTTCAGTCTTCAATCAACTTTAGTCTTCAACCTCCTGGAGTTGGAAGACCTGAAGAGTGAAGATCCTTTTTTCATTTCTACCACTTTTTCTTCTGTACATACGTCTGCTTCATATTTATAAATTAAAGCCTTTCTCTCTCTCTCTCTCTCTCTCTCTCTTCGCTCTCCCTCTCTCTAATATAGTATATATAATATATATATATATAATATATATATATCTTCAAGAGATATATATGATTATACTGTATATATATATATATATATATATATATATATATATATATATATATATATATATATATATTATCAGTGGCAGCTTCTGCCTTCGTTGCATGTTTGTGCAACGACCACTTTTGAACAACGACCAACGACCAACGCCCTTTTTTTCCTATATCAACGATATTTTGTTTTTTAATTATTTTTCATAAAGTATCACTTTTTCTCATATATATATTATATATATATATATATAATACTTATATATAATATATATGATATATAATTATATATATATATATATAATATATATATATATATATATATATATATATATATATATATATATATATATATATATATATATAATAATTATATATATTTATAACGCGTCTAACATAAGGCTTGACTATTCTCGTTGCAATAATAATGCCACTTTTTAAAACTAATATCCTCATGCTAATGAACGAAATATTTTGAAAACGTAGAAATGTATTTACCAATAGCCAAATATCTAAAACGTCGTTGCAAAGTATGCTTCAACTCACGTTTTGAAAATATGAACGATTATACAACAGGAATTCGCTCAGCTTTAAAAAAAAAAATTTTATTTTTGCTCATCGTGGTAGTCCGGCGGCTGACAAGTGTGTCTGTTAGTTTGCTATTTTTATCTTTATTAATAATTATTAATAATATTAAAAGTGTAAATGAATTTTATATTGAAATTGTATATAAGGAGGCTTATATGTAGATATTTACATACAATTTATATTATATACTGTATAAGCCTATACACGTCGAAATAATAATAATAATAATAATAATAATAATAATAATAATAATAATAATAATAATAATAATAATAATAATAATAATAATAATAATAATAATAATAATAATAATAATATGGTGAATACAGATGTGATATTGAGTACTTTATTGAAAGTTTAATTATCGTTCTATCTCTGACTCATCATATTATATATATAATATATATATATATATATATATATATATTATATATATATATATATATATATATAATATTATATATATATATATATATATATATATTATATTATATCGTAAAGTAGGGGAATTGGCGACAAATTTTCCCCTTCCAAGCTTTTCCCCCATCCCTCACAATTACGTCATACCCCCATAAAACCCCTATCCCAACCCCAAAATTTTAACTTTTTTTGTTTCCCTATATTTTGTTAAATTGAATTTTGTAATAATAATATAAATAATATAATCAATAGTAATAATAATTAAATAATAAATAATAATAATAATAATAATAATGATAATAATAATAATAATAATAATAATTAATAATAATAATAATAATAATAATAATAATAATAATAATAATAATAATAATAATAAAATAAAATAATATAATAATATAATATAATATAATAATAATAATAATAATAAGAATAATAATTGTAATAATATAATTTGTTTAGAATAAGGAATATTTTATTTTTATTTGTGAAGCTCAATTTTGTTAAAAAAATAATTCTTCAAAATAAATAATAATTTATATATATATTATATATAAAAAAAATAAATTTTATAAAAAAATATATATATATATATATATATATATATATATATATATATATATATATATATATATATATATATATATATATATATAGGCACTTTCCCTTTAAAAGGATGTTACATAAAAATACAAATATCGAAATATCGCTGAGCACTAATCGTCTAACCATGCACTGTGACGTGTTAACTTAAACTCAATAGAAGAAGATGAAAATTGCCACAATGTTGCCCTTTATTAAAATATCATGTTAAGTTTTTTATGTTAATTTTGTTTTAATTTTTTTTTTTTTTATTTTTTTAAGGGGTTCGAGCCGAAGGTGGGACAGAAGGAGGACGAAAGTCCCACCGTCGTCCCCGCTGAGGCCGAGAGACCCTGACTCTTTCCATTCTTGGCGATTTAATCTTGGGTATTCCTTAGTTAAAAAAAAAAAAAACTTTTTGTCAACCTCACGCTCTATTGCCTTGAAATAATCGCGAAAAAAATCGATTACATCGCTCGTTCGATATATATCGGTTAACATCCTTTTAAAGGGAAAGTTCCCACGGGGCTTACTTAATTCTTTTATATATATAAATACATACATTTTATATTATATATATATATATTATATATAATATAACTATCTCTATCTATATGTATATATATATATATATATATATATATATATACGGTATATATGTTAAGGTAAAGCTTGAGACGCTTTATAATATTTATAATGGTAAATGCCTTTAAGGTAAAAAATGAACTAAAGGAAGGATTTCAAGATCCTTTTAAATTTTTAAAATATTGTACTAATTTATTTAGTAGAGTCTATTCATATTAGCTTTCAGCCTAAGGAGGCCCTCTGTCAGATGTGTTACATAAAGAACTAAATTATAAATCTAAAAATTAACTAATTAATATAAAGAATCTAAAAATCAAGTAATATTAGAAAGTTTTGGGATTAATTTCTTAAAAAATGGTGTGGAGTTTAAGATGTTGTTTAAGATGGGATCAATTAGGAGCTCGTTTTTTTGTATGTTAAAGTTTTTTGTGTTGTTTATACAGAAAGATTCGGTAAGTTTTCTAAGGTGTAGATGTTCTATGTTAATTATAGGTGTCATGTGAGTGATATCTATTGTTTGGTTTTGGGAGGCTCTATGTATGGTGAGGGCAGAGTGGGTTGTCTGTAAGATCATATTTGTGTTAATATTGTCTGCGATGGAAGTCATGAGTTTTTCCAATATAAGAGCTATTACAGTTAAGGCAAGGGATCTTGTAAATGCATTGTGAAGTAGAGGGATTATGATGTGTGTGGGAGGTTTGAGAATGTACTTAAAAGGGAGGGTATTGGAGGTGGTGATATTGATGGTGTTTGGTAAGATTTTTTTAAGGGCAAGATCCAAATTTGGGCTGGGGCTGGCCCCCATTTTCACCCCACCTAAAAATGGACATAAAATTCGGAGTTTTCAGCCGATTTTGACTATATAAACACCAAAATGTAGCTTTTTTTGCCTTCTAAAACGTTGATTTCCGGTGTTTTTCTGTGACTGTAGTCATTGTTTCAGAATTTTCAATTTTTCAACATTCATGAAAATTCATGTTTCTGACATTTTTGGAGGCAACTTCCAGAATTTTTTACAAAATGACTTCAAACTTGAAATATGCATAAATAGGTCCATTATCTAAAAAAGTACAGAAGTACTTTTTCGTTTTTTTGAGTTTTGTGCTCAGCGTCCACCAATTTCCAAACCCATTTTTTTTTGAATTTTGAAATAAAAAATTGCGATAAATTTTTTTTTTTGTTCTGCGAAAGTGGATGAAATTTTTCAGGTGGCTTATCTAGCGGGAGGTTGCACATTTTTTCTACTAGATTATTTCTTTGTATATGAATTAGTTTTTGATTTGTTTTTGGAACAAATTTTCCAAAAAAAAATTTTTCAAAAATTTTTAAAAAAATTTCTTTTGAGTATACACAAAAATTTTTTAAAAAAAAAGATGCATCTTTCTCGACTACATATGCCCTGAAAATTTCATCCACTTCACTTGAATAGAAAAAAAATTATCGCAATTTTTCA
>JABUQX010106788.1:10000-12500 GCA_015478945.1 Trachelipus rathkii | reverse complement strand
ATAATATATATATATATATATATTATTATATATATCAATTATTATATAATATATTATATGTATATATATATCTCATATATAATATATAATAATATATATATATAAATTATTTATATATAATTATTATACTATATATACATATATAATATATATATATATAATTATATTAATATAATATTATAATATATAATTAATATATAATATAATTATATATAAATATTATATAAAAACTATTATATGCTTCCACATATATCTTTCTATTTTGGTTTTATTTTAGGATATAAAAACTATTAGCTATATATTTTCTTATACCGGTGCGGTATCTTCTATTTATTAGTTTTAGCGGAATTTATATTTTTGTCTCCATGGGATATAAGTGACCAGAATTTCACTAAAAAATTACAATAAGGTCATACTTAAACTAATCAATACGGGTTTTAATTTGTCCGTGCTTTGTTAACCATCCACTCTCCATTTTCTATGAAGGCTAATTTTATGTCTAATTTCTTAATTTCTTTTCAAATATTTTCACTATCAACCTATCTCTACTCTCTTTACCTTTACTTCATCAATCTATTGTACCTAACTAAGCTTTAATAGCGCTAGGTACAAAAGCCACAAGGCTGGTTATCTTAGAAAAACAAGAACGTTAGGAAGATATCTCCAGAATTTGAGAGATTTAAGGAGGTCTCAGAAAAGTTCGACACGCTGCATGTGGATTTGTTGAAGCTACCGTATAGTATGGGGTTCAATTATCTGCTAGTTTTCATTGATAGATTTAGCAAGTATATTTCGCCTACCCTCTTAGTTTGGCGACGGTCGACTCGGTATTAAATGTATTAGTAAGCGAGATTTTTCCGTTCTGTGGATCAATAAAGAGGCTCGTCTCAGACCGGGGAACTCATTCACTGCCAAACTATTTTAAGCGTGGTAAACGCTACTCCAACATAGTAATTGTTGTTGGTGCATGACGCCTAACTCCCCTGAGTTCAAATGGACTCGCAGGAAAATGTAAATACAGACACTGCAGGAGTGACACTAGATGTATGGTAAACGATGTCCAATGAAGGGTTAAAATGGCCGGAAATCTTGCCCTGGCATTGTACTGTTTGAGAAATTGCTTCCTTTGAACGGAGCAGGGGGCACTCCAGTTGCCATGGTGTTTGGGCCAGTGAAGGTGTTTGGATCAGGTGGGCGCAGGAAGAGCTTATTACAGGAAGGAGCACTCAGTGCCACGGTCAGCCAAAGTGCCTATTTGAAAAAATTAGTGGTCTTAATGAGTAGACCTTTGGCTCAACATGTTGTATATAGAAATAAAAAGTATATTCGTTCCAAGACCTCCACAGGGCAAGTTCGTGGAGAAGTGAGACCCGAGCAAGTTTAGTGAGGTGTGGGAAGTGGCAGAGAGATGAGCGCGCGGCGCCGTATCGTGTATACGGATGAAAGGAGATAGAGTGAGTGAGTGCTTAAAGCATGGAAAGAACCGTAGAGAATTTGAGAAATGTAAGAATTTACCATAATATAACTGACGGGAGTGCTGGGAACCAAGAGAGAAATAAAGTTAAATAAAAAAAAAGGGGGGGAAAAGAAAAGAAGGGGCTTCTTATTTCTGAATGCATTACTTAGAGTTGACAGTAGTTAAATTGATACTTTTATCCTTCCTCCTCCCCCCCCCAAAAAAAAAAAAAAAAAAAAAAAAAAAAAAAATAAAAAAACAATCTTCTTTCCTCTATTTAATACTATGGACAAAACGCATGCAAACAACCGTTAATGATTATAATTATGAATAAACTCTCACGAATCCTAAAAAAAAAAAAAAATAATATGGCAAGGGGGTTTGCAATAGATTAGTTGAAATAGTTCACCCCGTCTGACGAGGAATAAGGAGTTCTGTCTATATATTTTATAATAATATATTGTAGAAGTGGAATTTTTGTGTCTGGGTCGTAATAATGTTAAATCACCAGTCGAAAAATAGGGGGGGGGGTAAGCCTAGATCTTGTCGCGTTGTTCATATTTATTTTATGTTGATATGTAAGAGTGATCGTGGAAGAGGGATCCACATGATTTGTCAAGCGGCTCTATCCCCGGTAATCACCATGTGTGAGGGCCGGAATTCCTGTCCTCACTATAGCTATGTACATCTGCTATATGTGTAAACACTACTCAAAAAAAAAAAAAGTTTTTCGTACACCAAACTTTAACTGTTATTTTTGTTATGTAAGGAATTTCTAACGGTTGTATTTTGTGTTAAACTTTCAAACTTGGTGGGAATGGAAAAAAAGGGGTGACGCTCAGGGAAGGAGTGCCAAGAACGAGGTAGTTTCGGGGGGGGAGAGGAAGTCAGTGAGAATCCCATAGCACAAGAAGAGAGATGTGTTAAACGATCGGCACTATAAAAGACGGAAAATTAGGTTTTGACTGAATAATATTGTTGTGTCAACCTTTTAAAAATCCTATTATAAACTGTGAATGAGTGCTTTAATGAACTTAAACCAAA
>JABUQX010106788.1:0-5000 GCA_015478945.1 Trachelipus rathkii | reverse complement strand
TTTAATCTAAAGCAGGTTAAATTAATGAACAAAATTCTTTGAAAGCTATAATGACCAAAAAAATTAACATATAAATAAATCAATTGTGTATCTATAAGAGCTTTACCTAAATTTGTTGGTTTTCAAAGAATTTATGCTCTTTGAGTAAGTGCTTGATAGCCTAAGAAACTCAGCCTTGTGGCTTTTGTAACCTAGCGCTTATTAAACTTAGTTAGGGTAAATAGATTGATGAGTAGAATGTAAAGAGAGTAGAGATAGGTTGATATTAAAAATATTTGAAAAGAAATTAAGAAACTTAGCCATTTATCTCCATAACCTTTACCTTTTTGATTTTTAAAATTTGATTTTTAACAGCACGACAAATTAGGACCGCTATTGAATTAGAAGTGATACCTTATTGTAATTTTTTAGTGAAATTCCGGTCACTTATATCCCATGGAGACAAAAATATAAGTTTCCGCTAAAACTAATAAATAGAAAAATATTGTATATATAGAAAATATATAGCTAACAGTTTTTATATCCTAAAATAAAAACAAAAATAGAAGAGGATATATATGTGGAAGTATATAATAGTTTTTTATAATATATATATAATATATATATGATAATATATTTAATATATAATATATATTTAAATAAATATATTTATATAAAATATATATATATATATATATATATATATTATATATATAATATATATATACTTTATATATATATAATATAAATTAATATTATAGTATATATATACATATAATCAATATATATATATAATATATAAATAATATATAATATATATATATTATTATATCTATATATATTTATATATATATATATATAGTATATATATATATAATAATACATAATATATATATATATATATTTATTATCAGAGCTGGGGCGTTGCCACCACCAAGTTGCGCCTATGCGCCTATGGCGCACAATCAATTCGTAGGCGCAAAGGCGCATAGGCGCAAACAATTTTTTAAAAGGCGGACTAAGCAAAGGCGCACAGCCAATTCTGTGCGCCTATAGCCGCGCCTATAAACAGGAACAAAGCATTTTTTTACCCTTTAAAGTTAGAACTTAGAAGCGTGGCAAACTTGTATCATTCTAAAACCAGTGTAAAACATTTATATATACTATTACTAATATATATATATATATATATATATATATATAATAATATATATATTTTTATATATACATTATATATATATATATAATAATATATATATTAATATATATATATTATATATTATATATATATATATATATATATATAATATATATATAATATATATATATATATATATAATATTATTATATATATATATATAATATATATGTATTTTTTATATACTAATTATTATATGTATATATATATATATTATATATTATTATATATATATATATATATAATATATATAATATATATATATATAGTATATATATATATATATATATAATATATATATATATATACTGGTTCAGTAGTTCTTAACTACAGATAAATTGGCAACTATGGCTCTGAAGATTTTCAACTTCTTCAGCGCTTGTGCTGAACCTCCTGAGGGAAAACATGGATCACAAGGACATGCAAGGAAAAAGACGTGTAGATATTAGTTCACGGTGTGTTTTAATTAAAAAAATTAATTAAGTGGGTTTCTTCTTCCTTATAAAGCATTGCTTTTATTATTCGCACTAAAGTTTACTTTTGCAAATAAAATTTTAGGCAAACAGTCACTTAGCCGGCGAAAAGTCCCAGGCGCAAAAAGGCGCATAGCGCATTGATGTGACAAAAAATATAGGCGCATAGGCGCTAGGCGCACTAGGGTCCGGCGGCATAGGCGCAGTTAGGCGCATGCCACACTTCTAAAAAAAAAATTATAGGCGCGCCCAGCTCAGATATATATATAATTATATATTATATATAATATATATATTATTTATATAATTATAATATATAATATTATATATAGATATAATAATATATATATTTATATATATATATTATATAATATATATAATATATTATATATGATATATATATATATATATAAATATATATTATATATATATATATATATAATATATATATATTATATAAATATTAATATATATATATATATATATATATACCTATATAACTATGATAAATAGATAGATATATATATATTATATATATATAATATATATATATATATTACGTTTTTTAAAGTAGACATAATCATGGCCCTCGATTAGCATGAAAAGGTTGATTTACAAAGAGAATAAAGCTCTTCGAGTAAAAGTAAAAATCTTCATATATAAACTTAAACATTTCTTATTTCAGATTAATAGTGCGATCGGTGTTTGATGTGGTAATGGCGACAGGTTAGTAGTTGCTACCTATAACTTCCAAGATTTTAGCCTACTTTACGAGGATACCTTGTTGTTATGTGATGTTTCCAATCCTTCTGCTATGATTCCCACCAACCGACGTCAGGAACTTCTGTTATCGGTAGTAATTAGATTATTCAGCCAGATCAATCCGCAAGAAAAAAAATACCAGAGAGAGGATATCAATTAAAATCATACAAATAAATATTAAACAATGAGATAATGATAATTAAAAATGAAAGCAGATAAAATCTTGAATAAATAACAATACAGATATGAATTTTATAAAGGAACTTTTCTGATATCTTGATATTTTTAACTCAATTTTTAACAATCAATCAGGGATTTGGATTTTCTTTCTTTTTTTCCTTTATTCTGGTTTCTTCTGATTTTCTATATTTTTTATGTATTTCCTTCAATATTCTTCTTTTATTTTCTTTAAATCGATTTTCACAATGGATTCTTTTCTTTTGCTTTCTTTCTATTTCATGTTTTAACTGATTCAGTTAACTGGAAACAAGGGATAATTAGAATTAAGCAAAAATGGAGAACCAAATGAGATGAAAAGCCCCTAATCGTTCACTAGCAAACAAGGTTAATTTTTTTATTTCATTTACGTCAGTTACTATACCAAGAGTTACCCATTATGGTTTACCACAATCTAAGAGACGTTGTCGGGTTTATCTTGTGGCTTTACCACATCTGCTTGTAAACTGTTGTCAATACAATCGAATCTTTGTATTCCTCTCTTACGTCGACAGTCCAGAGATTATACATATTCACATTATCCACCAAATCTACCGTAGAATCTCCTGATATATCATAATCGGAAAATACTCAAGTAGCGTGCCAATTCTAAAAAATAGTCGATAAATCGATATTATCATATTTAAAAAGATGATCCAAGCTGCATTCGACATATATCGCGCCAGAACAATATCCACTCGTATTCGACTGATTTCTGAAATACATCGTATAAAATCCATACATATATGATAGCTATACTATCATGATTCTATATAACGTATCCCACGTTATTATGTCGCTCATTCCCAATAAAATAACAATAATACCAAAATCCATAAAAATAAAAAGTATCAATACTTGAAAATATGCATCACGGAAAGATTGAGGTAACAAAAGCTCAGTAACCCATTATTAAATTTCATAAAAACTATTAATATAATATATCAATCTTTTTGAAATATATTCTGAAAATAATATATAGTTGTCATAAATTAATAAAAATCAATTAATAATTAAATGGTATTGATTGGATGTACCCCAGGTTAGCATTTAATAACTAGTAACACGGGCGTGAATTAACATATAACTTAGAATCAATATAAGATATAATATTAATATATACTATTAATAAATAATATATGAATAATATAATCACCTCCAGTAAATAGGTAAAGAGTACGCAGACATAAAGTAATAATAACACAGAGTAGCTGACAACTAGAAATTTGATATATACATTTTTAGGTAAATCAAAATAATAAGATAAAGGGATAGCAAATTTTTACAGTATATTATGAAAAGTACAAATATTATAAAAATTAATATATAACATAAATATGATTAAGAAAAGATTAGGATAACATCAAGTTTATAGAGTATGTACGAAGATTATTTTATTTTTTTTATACAACGGCAGAAATGTATGATAATACAGATAGATATGCTTCTTAAAATATAATCAAATGAAACAGTTAGTTGAAGTATTACACAGCGTATTATACAGGATGTTAAATATATAATTACTAATATTATAATATATAAATATAATATATATATAATATAAAATAAGATAAGATAAATATATATATGGAAAAAATATAATATTTAATTAAATATTAATATATATATAGTAATATATATATATATAATAATATATTATAATGATATATATTATTATTTAATATATATAAATAATTATTAATATATAAATAATTAAATATAATATATAAGATAATATATATATATATATAGTGTATATAATATATATATATAAAAAAAAATAGAATATATATAAATATAATAATATTTATCAATATATATATATATATATTATATAATATAATATATATATATATATAATATAAAATATACTATATATATAAATAATAAATAAATATTAAATAGATATTATTATTATAAATATACTATATGATTATATAATATATATATATATAATAGATATATACATATAATAATAATAATTTATACATTATATCCAATCTCCCGTTACCGTTGTCCGATTAAAGATAAACTTATATGTCACATATATATTAATGAATATAGATAATGAATATATATATAAATATATATTACTTTAAAAGAGCAGTCGCCGTATCCACCAAGAGTAATATCTTGTAGTTGACCAACTCTTCTTACAGTTTCTTCATCACACACACACCCACACCACCCTCATCCACTCTCGCTATTAAAATTAATAATATAATAGATATAGAGAATAATATATTTATAAATAAAACTTATATAAAAAAAATAATAATAATAAAATATATAATAATATAATAATATATATATATGAATATATATAATATGTGTGTGGTAAGAAATAGATGAATGTGTGTGTATGGATGTGT
>JABUQX010106787.1:32500-35000 GCA_015478945.1 Trachelipus rathkii | reverse complement strand
ATATATAATCAAACTTATATTTTCTAAATCTTTTACTTCTAAATATCTCAGCCTTCTGAATCTATTCTTCAGTAGACCAAAGGAATGTTCTATCACCATTCTCGCTCTAGAAAGTTTGTAATTAAAAAGACTTTGTACTTCATTTAAATGACCATTATCTCTATATGGAACCATCAGCGAAACATTCAGCGGAAAAGCTTTATCGCCAATCAGATGAAATGGATTTAAATAAGCAGCATTTTCTAAAAGTCTTTGGCCAAGGGTAGATCGTCGTAAGACTCTGCTATCATGGTAACTTCCAGGATCTCCAATATATACATAAATAAACTTCTTTTGAGCATCACAAACTGCCAGACAGTTCACTGCATGTATATTTTTCCTAGTATAATAGGTTTCAGCATTTTCTGACGGCTTACTAACTTGAATATGACAACCATCAATGGCTCCAATTGTTCCAGGGAAACCTCGTTGTAGAAACTGATGTACATACTGTTGTTTTTCATTCTCATCTGGCCAGTGCAATTCTCCATTCTTTTCCTGTTTTAGAAGTCGAGTAAAATAATGTAACCACTGAAAAATTACAGATTTAGAAGTATTAAATCTATCTGCAACTGACCGATAACTTTCTTGGGTTGAAAGAACCCAAATACTAGCAAGGCACAGCTTTTCAAATGGCCAATTTTTAATTAGTTCTGGGGCATTGTTATGGGCAAACTGCAAGTCTCTCAGCTAAATCTGAAAATATATAATAGTACTATATATATCATATACTATCATAAATAATATATAGTATATATATAATACTAACTATATATATATATCATATATTAATTATATAATATATAATATAATAGTAATATTATATAATAGATATATATAAATATAGTATTATAAATAATATATATATATATATACTATTAGTACTTATATTGCTTTCTTGATCAGTGTACATGAGCTCACATAGAAGCGCCATACTGGGCTGAAAACAACAAGCACCATGGGAGCGTGCCGTCAATATATATTTCAGTTCAAAGGAATTTGGATCGGGGAAATGAATTTTCAGTCAGTCAAAAAATAATAAAAACTACATAAAATTTATACCTTGTATTATATATAAGTCCTAAGATTTACATAACAAAATCAAAATGTTATAAAGAATATTCACTTCTGAAGATACAAGAAAATAGTTACTTCTAAACTGGAAATTCATACAAGAATATGGGATATGCTTTCAGAAAGGTGTTAGGACCGTTAAAGTAGGAGAAAAAAAAAAAAAAAAAATATAATATAAAATATATATAATATAATATAAGTTTATATAAATATATATATATATATAATATATATATTATATAATATAATATACTATAATATAATAATATATATATAATATCTATATATATATAGATATATTACTGTATATAAAAATATAAGCCTATATAACGAACAAAACATGAGATCCTATTATTTCAAATAAATCTAAAAATTATCTTTTCTTTGATAAAAACTTCTTTTCATAGAGACTTCAAAAATTAACGATGAGATGTTTGCATTATGTCTACAAAGAAGAAAACCTGCATGAAATGTTAATAATGCATGCTTGTTAGCCCTAATGGGTAATTTTGATACTAAAAATTTTACATTATAGATAATACAAAGAACTAGAACTTGAAAGAACATAATACACAGCATCATTGGTTAATAAAATTCTTAAAAACATTTTAAAATATTACTTTATGTATGATTAATTATTTTCTTCACTTTTTGTCATGCTCTTATTCTAACTTTTTCCATTTTTCTGTGCACTGTTTGCATTTTTATTATAATAGATATATACTATAATATATATATAATATATATAATATATATATAAATATATATTAATATTATGAAAGGTGTGATGCGGTGTTTTTATAGAATCTGGAGAAAAGCAGTATGATAGAGTGGAAGAGGGTGATCATGGGAGGGTGCTGCGAGGGAACATGGAGTAGGGTAAATTAGGTAAAGGTATTTGGGCCGAATAGCAGATAGCAGAATGTGTGTGAGAGTAATTAGGAGGGGAGAGTGAGATGTTTGGAGTGGAGAGAGGGTTGAGACAATGTGTAATGTCGCCGTGGCTTTCAATTTATAGGAGAGTGTTTGCAGAAGGAATGATGAGGGGAGGAGAGGGTGAATGATGGATCCTGTCAGGGGGATAGATGGAGTGCAACATGATACTATTGCCGGATGCATACTACCTTGGTGGCGAAGATCAGAAGGTTGTAAGTATTGAGTGAAGGAGTCTTGAAGCAGTGTGTGACAAAGGGTCTTTAAGATTAATCCAGGTAAGAGTAAAGTGTTAGGGTTTGAGGAGGAGAAAACAGATGAGGGGATGGAGTTATAGATTAGATTTAGGAGTGTAGTACTGCGAAGAAGTAAAGGTTTCAGACATTAGGATGGATTGGTAAGAAGGAAGGCGATTGAAAGGCAAAGAATAGATCATAGGTAGGAGAAGGAATGA
>JABUQX010106787.1:0-27500 GCA_015478945.1 Trachelipus rathkii | reverse complement strand
TCCACACGCTTTACATATGGCAGATTCGAGCTATGTCCTGTTAACTTCTCTTTGTGTGAGGATTTTGTTTTATCATTGTCTATTTTCCTCACAACTTGAGTCGCTATACCGCCGTCAACTCTCGACTCATGGAGGTTGCTGTATTATCATATCTCATATTGCCTGCAAGACGCCCACTGTATTAATAATTAGTGATCAAGCATTCACAACTGGCTTCCTCTCATGTCTGTTCGAATCGCCACACGCAATAGATATTTTTTTTTTTTTTTTTTTATGTTTATTGCTATCGTACATTTCCCATTGGCCTGAGATGCCCAGTGCACACTCTCCATCCCGCTCGCGCGAGTTTCATTTTACAAGGACTCTTTTCTCTGGTATATATCTTATCCTTTACATATCTGACTGCGATGAGAATTGAGAGTATTTACCATTTGAAAATTCAGGAGTTTTGAACATTTAGTCCTTGTAGCGTACGAAATAAATTTTGTATCCTCACTTCTCTTGTTTCTGTCTACTTTCATTCTCTAGTTTTATTTATATTTCGTTTTTTTGGCTGAATTGCTTGTTGTATTGATAGCGGATTTGCACAGCTGTGGCGTTTTCTCTTTGACGTGTTACCAAGCTAAGACGAATGTGCTTGCCTCTCTAAGAAGCGACGCATGCCAGTGGGAATGACGCACCTCTCTTAACTCTAACCTAATTTATGACTCCTATGTCTAGGACCTCAGATAGTGGCTTAAATACACATATGCGATCCTTCAACTCGTTTAAATCATAATTCTCAACTATAACTTTATATTCTACATTTCCGTCTCACAGGCCGTAAGTATGTTGCCTACGTACAATATAAACACCCATAGAGACATCGAGTTCTCGAGAAGTCTATTAATACATCTCTAACTTCGCATCTGATCTAGTGAAGCCACTTAAACCTTATCATCTCCTTGCGACACCTACATCAATTTATATTGCTTCATGCGTACTGTGCTCGTAGACACGAAGCAGGAGTCAGTTCATAGTCTTATTTTAGGATTACGCCTATCTTCAATTATCGTAGTACTCATCATACTAGTCGATTCTTTCTATTTTTTTCTTTCTCCTAATACTGTAGGTGCAGGCTGCGCTCTTGATATTAGGGGATTTCAAACTGACCACAACACTGAATTGCGGGTCGCCTTCCTCTCATAGCGTGATTTATGGCTGGGGAGGAATGTATAAAGCACCGTAACTTAATCAAGTATTCTCAAACGATCTGCTGAACAATTACTTAACCAAGAACTGCCTATCCACGACATTCGCGGTAATCGTCCCGTAACCAATTACTGCTTGCGAACTCGTTACACTTGACAGAAATGTAAACCACTAGTCCTCTCTTCTATAAAACTACCCCCTTCCGCTCCTATTTTCAGTAAATTCTTAGAATTATATAGATTTAATTTTATACTTTTTCATCTCCAACACTCTCCATTCTTGGCCTCGTAGCGTTTATATTGTCTGAACACTTATGATTCGTGCCGCTCTGGGGGGCATTGCGAGTTGCTTCTACGCTAACATATAATTAGGTGATCTGCTATTGACTATTCAATGATCGCTTATCACGCTTCTGTTTCTTACCGAGTAGAATGGTGCAACGCCACTCTGTAATGTTATGGATGAGCAGAGTTCATGCTTCTATTGACGACCAAATCTTCTTCTCCCTCAAAGCGCATGTTCAATCGTGCTGGTTCTGGTGCCATTCAGCTATAGACCAGTGACACTAGTGCGGGCTCTGAAAACGTACTCCTATCACTTTACCATCTACATACTCAGACTAAAACACGTAGCAGTCTACGACGTTCGACGAGCAAAAGGCGGCAGGCTTTGAAGAGCAGGTCATAGGCAATGTGCAAACTGAACCTCCTGTACGTAGAACTGAGAGCACACTCACTCGATGCGAGATGCGAAACTGAGACTTGCACAGTAAACACATCTGCGCAGACACAACTGTGGCAAGTAAGAATCAGTACTTCCATTGCACCTTACATTCGCTACTGATCGATAACGTACTGGCGATCCTATGTATTATACTCACACAACTCTAGAAAGAGCCATCATGCATGTCTCTTGGCTCAATCACCAAGCAACAACCCTATTAATTGCCTTACCGAACGCCCTGAGTGCGTCGATATCTGGCGATTCGTCGTTCCTACGCTGCAGCTTATCCGTCTAAGGTGTCCTATTGCCCTTTCTAATTTATAATGCACACTTGCATAGTCGGCATCGTGACTCCTAGAATACCTATTAGACGTAGAAAATGGGATGGCGCGTGAGGCATATCCTCTCCGATTTTACGCAGAGACAATGTTCTGCTCTCTGACCACCACCCCTACGCTATAGTGGTCAGAGCTCAAATATTATCTTATGAGACCTCAGTACTAGCACTTTCCCTCAGTGTTTCAAGATGCGCATGACTATATGTCACCGAAACAGCGCATCTATTGGAAATCAATAGTCTTATTAGCTTCTTCGAGCGTCTCTATCCCCAATGTCTACGGACTAGTGTAAATCACATAACCTTCTCTCTCTCACCAAGTAATGCTCTTGATACACACATATAACTAGGCGCTCGAACTTCGATGCACTCTACCATGCGAATGCATTGGAGTCTCATTCCCTCTTGTTAAACCGTGAGAAAGATATAGACACAATATAGCGGCTTTCGCGTTGCACAAGACATAGCTGTGTCTAAAACACAATACTATCTCAACATACTTTTATGGTTGTATCCGCCTCGGAAACCAACATAGGCGAAAGAAACCAGAGTTACTTCGAGTTGAGTTGGTATGACTGCTAATACATTTTTTTACTTATTCTAATTACATTCAGCCAAAACATATTGAGGCATGGTGTATATATGTCGATCGGCGACACATGCGACGGACTCTGACAGAGAGATATTCCCACCTACTTTGAGAGTTTCCTTCTACACTTTGGTTCTATAGCTTATGTCTAAGTCGCTCATGTCTTCTAATAGTACGGTTCAAAATGTTTGTCCTGTTGTCCTATTGAATGAAAGTATGTGTGTTGCGACGACCTTACCACTGATCGAAATTTCTCGATCAATAGTGACGTATGTTCATCTCACAACTTAGACCGCCAAACGCACAACACCTCAAAATAAAGTATGTTCCATCAAATCAGGTAGTCGTGCTGTTTTATGAAATCTTAGAATCACAGAATACTGATTAAGACGGTCCAAACTTATAATTATCTCTGCACTTAATGTCTCTTTGATTAATGTAGTATATGAATCAATATCGGTCACTTAGCAAGTATTCAATCCAACTCACTTATCCACTCATATTTAGGCGCACGTGAGTGAAGCCAGTCGATACCATTTCAGATTCCGGATCAACTACGTATCAATTCTGCTCCCTTCGATTTAACTCAAAAAGAGATATAACATAATAAATTAGAGAAAACTTCGCTGCTTTCGTCGTTGTCGTTTAATCTGTTAATCCTTTAGAGTCCAATCTACAACTAAATTACTCACTGGATATTTTACTTCTTGCGTTATATAATTTCAGGGAGATATTTTTGTAGCTCTGGCGGTCTATAAAGCTTTGAATTATTTGTGAAATTTAATTTTTTTCCTTACAAACCCCCAACTTCTACAAAATCTTCCTCTTTCTGAGAAGTACACTCTACCCTAAACTTTTACTATCTCTTTTTCAACGAGTCTCTCGTCTCCTCCTCCTGTTGGACTAATATAAACTCCATTATGCCTTAGCATTAAACAAAAAAAGTATTAAAAAACCTCAAATATAACGGTGCTAGGTGGCCTCGAAGAAAACTGGGAGTTTTCATGTTTAAGACTCGTCGCGAGACTTTTTATCACTCTGTCTCAGTTTAACCCCAGGCTATACAAGGTCTCATCTCGCCCTTGGATGGCTTAGTATCTGCCTGCTCATATCTGGAGGCCTCAGGCTTCCACCCGGCTTTTGGATGTGTCGAGTCATTAGGCTAAAGAAGACGTAGAACGTCCTGTACTATCTAGTTTCACGCACCCATCTATAATTTGGCGGCGCGATGTGGGCCTTTTATTCCGCTTTTCTATAGGGTACTGTAGCGGCCAATTTGCTCGAGGGAACTTCTATCGCTACCACCACCTTTACGACTCCCTCGTAAGTCCACAAGGGGTGCGTGCTCAGCACATGAGTTTGTTGTTGATATTAGTAATCCAGACTGAGTTCGCTGTGAGTGCTTCGTTCTTTCCTGCTGTCCACTTGTTCTGTGAATTCTCTTCCATCATTCTTGTTTCCTACTCAATTTAATTCCCCTCACTTTAAGCCTGCGTCTGTGCGCATCTGCGTAATTTGCGTTAGATGAATTTTTGCAGGCGTTCAACCCCCCTCCTTGAATAGCTGGTTCTGCCCATGCAGTCGATTAGATGGGTAAGAATATAAATAAATAAAAAGGCTAATAAGGAATTTTCCCTTAAAAGCTAATTGGCGTGAAACCCTCACAAGAAATAGCGCATCTCCGACGAGTGAAACAACTTCTGAATGCACTTTAAATAGCATAAACGAGGAGCTATGCTCGCTTGACAAAAAAAAAAAAAAAAAAAAATCTACCCAAGGGAAGCCGCCTCATCTGCAACCCCTGGCAACAGCACTGATTGTGACGAATGGTGGCTTTTCAGCAAATAAACCTACTGAAGATTGAGGATTTGGATATGTTAGACTTGATAAACTACTCATTCACCTTCAAAGGAGAAACACCCTATCAACCGGAATCCTTCTATCGTTAAATAACTGAATGACAGGCATTCAAGGAGCTCATAAGATAATTCAAATTTTTTCAACTCCTGTGAAGAGAGATAAGGCTCTATGAAAACATGGAGATGCTGTCTACAGAAGAGAATCCTTTTTATGCTCCCGGTGCTATGAAAAGGGCCAGGTTCTTTCATATATTATCATTGCTTGCCACGACAAAATAATTATCAGCACCTCCATCAGGTCGAGAGTGAGGTATGATAGTGTAGGTTGGAATGTAAACACCAAAAAGGAACAGGCTCCGCCAGATACTAGTGAAAGCTTAATGTGTTTGCATCACAATTTGTGAAATTTTGAATTTGACGTATTGAATGATATCTATCTTTTGATCTTGATAGGAGTATCATTATTATGTCTTATTGTTTGAAAAATACAGTTTTTTTAAATTTTGTCTTTTTCAGTCTGATTAAAGTAGCGTCGCTTCTTTCATTATTTCTTTATTTCTTTATATTAGTAGCTAGGAAGATATCTTCTTGTGTAAATTGCTATCAGTTAACATAAAAGCTTAGTAGCTGAACTTTGTTAATACTTACATTTAGATACAAATTGCTTTTTAATATATATAAGATTTTATCAAAACTCTAGTGAGATAATCCTAATTATGTACCTAATTAACTATCAAGTTTAGTAAATATAATTATTATTAATATTATATATATATATAGGCTATATTATATCATCACACTGATATATATATATATAATAATTATATATTATATATATAAATTCACTATATATATATATACTAAAACCTTATATATAATATATTATTATATATATAGCTTAGTGAATATACGAGTAATAAAGATATAATAATTATATAGTATATACTATATCTAATATATATACTTATATATATTTTCGTTTCTACGTTTTAATATATATATATAGGTTGATATATTACTTATATTATATACTCTATATATAGAATATAATAATTATATATTGATACCATCCAAGTACCTATTTATTACATATTAATATTCAGTATACACCTATTATTATATTCAGTATACCGATTATTCTTACAATATATAGAAACTATATATATATATATAGTATTATATTAGATTATATTATATATATATATTAGATAATATACTCCTAAGTATGAAATATATATAGATAACACTATTAATCTCAATATATACATATCGAATAATATATATATATATATATATATCTTATACTCTACAAATATATATATATATATATTTATATTAATTATATATATATATATATTATATACTGTTGGCCCTCTGTATAAAAATATCTGAGTACTCTAATTTTATTTTTTTCTTATTTAAAAATGACTCGAACTACGATTGATGAATTTATTTATCTATCATTAATTTATGTGATAGCAAGGTACGGTGTTAATTAATTTAGAAAAAATAATTTGCCTTACAGAAAATAAAAAAAATAAAAAAAAAGTCATTGATTTTATTTATAAATAACGAGGAAATTATGTAAAAAAAAAAATCAGTTGATTCAACAATCATTTGATTTCTTTTTGCCCAAGCCCTGCTCTGAGAATCTAGGACCTGTGGGATTAAATAAATTCTGTAACAAGCCGCACTGTATGTAATTTTATGTATTATCCTATTATTATTATTATTATTATTATTATATTATTATATTTAGTTATGATAATTTATTATTATCACTGTACATATAAATTTTATATCAGTTTCTAATTTAATGTGAGATTTGCAAGCCTTTTCCAATTTTCTCTTAAAGGTATCAACCGCTACATGATTTTTTAAGGACTATTCTAGAGTAGAAAGAACAAACTGCCCTTTTTTATCTGATACTTTTAATCTAAGTTCGCCTGGCCACATAGGCATTATCAGCAGCGACTGCGAGTTCTAGAGTAATTGAACAAATGATGAAACAAAAAAATGCTATTTAATGTTATAAATATAAAGTGCTGAAGTAACAAATTAAAAGTTTTATAACTAACATTAAATCTAAACTAGTTTTAGATTTAACGGTAGTTATAAAACTTTAATTTGTTACTTCACATTATATTTTTAAAATTTAAATAAACATTTATTTTGTCTCATCAATTGTAAATTTTGTCTTGAACTCGTCTCTAATGATGCCAGGCGAAATATTAGATTAAAAGTCAGAAAGCAGTTGTTCTTTTCTACTCTAAAAGTATTATATATTATTATTATTGATTATAGGTATTCATTATTATTATTATTATTGATTATATTATTAAAAGAAAGAAATTAACTTTAAAAGTAGAGACTATTACAAAACGAAAATATTAACTAAACTGTTTAAGCAAAAATTTAAATTTTTAACATATATTCCATAATTTTCTACTTAAAAATGAATTTATTTGAATATTGAAATGTTGCTCCATGTTGTGTAGTTAAACGTGATCTCTTATTCTCAAACACGTTACCCGCTTCTGAAAAAATCCTTTTTTTTAAAAAACAAGCTTTTCTGAAAAAAAAGCTTTTTAAACTTTGAACCCGCTAGAACTTTTACTATAGTATATTTCTATTTATCTTCTAATAATTTATTGATCCGCCTTATCTAAATTTTGGCTCTATAGAAATAACAGCCACAAAGTATGGATATAGCAAGATGTCAGATACTCTAGAGAGACTCCCACTTGTTAATCAGGAGCCAGTTGTTTTAAGTAGAATATGTAAGATGTAGCGGAAGTCGGAAAAGTTCCGGTTCCGGCTGGAACTTTCTACAGGTTCCGGCCGGAACCAAAAAGTTCTGGTTCCGGTACATCCCTAGTTTTGCAGTGAATGTCATAATAGAATTCATGATATAATAATTTAAAAATAAATTCTCAAAATTTTTCAGAGTTTACTTCTTTGCGCAATTTACACTTTTTAAGTAGCCTATCTGACAAAGTATTACCAATGCTTGTTTGGTTGAGTTGGGTTCTGTTGACTTGGCGGGAAATCAGTCTTGAATTCAGGCCCATGCCGGCTCTTTACTGGTCTTAATTTTTGACTAATGTTCTAATAATACTACTTTAAAAAGTCAGCATAAGTTGGTTTATAAATATAAGCAATTTTTCATTCAAGTTTTTAAAAATGAGCTTGCGCAGCTTTAAGACATTGAATTACATAGACTTTTTCTTTCAGATTCAGAAAGCTTTATTTTATATTTTAATCAACAATTGAAACCATGTCAGAAATAAAAAAGAAGCAACGATAGCTTCACACGTAATATGAAAAAGAAGTCAAAAGAGGTTGTCAGAAGCTTTTTGAACACTTAACCTAATGAAGTAATAAGCTATACTTATTATCTTTACTCTTTATAAAGATTTTAAAAGTGAGAGTTGATAATACAGAAAGTATTTAGATTGTATGGTATTTATCAGAGTACAGTAGTATTAAATGATACCGTATATATATAAATAATAATATACTCGATATATATAATATATATTATATATAGTTATATATCTTGATAATATATTATATATATATTATTACTTAATATATATATATATATATATATATATATATATTATATATTATATATTAATTTATTATATATTAATAATATATAATAGAGAGAGATATATATTTATATTATATATATATAATACTTAATATATATTATATATTATATACTTATATATATATATAAAATATTAAAAAATCAGTATATATATATATATATATTATAATAATATATATATATATATATATATATATATAATATAACTATATATTTTAATATGCTGCAGCAGTCGAAGCCATGGAGCTGTAAGTTTTGGTGTGAGCTTGAAGCAGAGAAACTTGATGGAGTAGCTCAAGTCTTGAGCAGAGATATTTTAAGGTAGGCAAGAGCTATTTTTGTGGTGAAGGCGATACGGAGGTGGAGCAGAAAAAAAAAGGCTTCTGCTCATCATAATACTATGTGTTAAGGTAAATATACAGCCCAAACACTCAAAGTTTTATCTGACATAGCTAGCATGATAGTTATATTTCTTAGATGTTATTGCACTTATATTAGAAAAATTTTATAGTATTTTGCCATTGCCTCCTAGCCCTATGATGCCGTACTATTCATATGAAATACATATTAAACCAACCAATTTATTGAATTGAATGGTGCAAAAAAAACTGTTTTTTATTTTTTTTTTGGTGGTGTGTGTGTGTGTATACTATTTCTATATTATTGTTCCTAATTCGAATATAAAGTTGATAAAAATCAGAGCGCATAAACATCTTAGTGACATTCATTTTTGTTTAAATCAATTGGTTGTGTTATCCAACTATTTTGCTGGCAGTTTACTGAAAAGACAATGCATTTTTTGCCAATCTTTTTTTTTTAATGTTTTCTTGTGAAATAAGGGCAAAAACTGAATAAGTGATAGACAAAACCAATATTTTTTTGCATCTCATAGTCCCACTAATCTATACATAAAAACAAAGTATTCTGATCATAAGTAGCAGAAAAAAAAACTTTTTATAAAATTTGTTAACCGTGTTATGGTTACTTTTCTTCATACTGCAATTCCTGTGATTATTTCATGATCAGGTACATGAGATTTTAAAGATCTATGAACGTCAGAAGGCTAGTTGCGTCGGATGCCATTCCTCCCAGAGTTGTTGAGGGAGTTGCTACTGCAGCCTTGGTATCTGTTCTGTTTCAACTCTACTTCCTCAGTTGCTGATAGCGCTCATATGTCCAGCCAATGCCGAAAAAGGGTAGCCGCTCTGATCCTTCTAACCATCATCCTATTGCTCTCACTTGTCTTCTCTCTATATCTTGAAAACTCTTCTTAACTTTTCATTTCCTGGATCATTCTGAGTTTCATTCCCTTTCTTTCAGATCATCAGTATGGCTTTCAACACTTGAGATCAACTGGTGACATACATTTCCTATGCTAATTGATTTATGTTCTTCTGCCCTTTAGGAAACTATGGGAATCTTGTGCTGTTGGGCGTTGACATTTCAAAAGCTTTTTGGATCTTGGTATGGCACTCATCAACTGCCCTCTACTTACTGGGTTTTCTCCGTCTCTTTGCTTACTCATATCAAGTTTTCTTTCTGTTTGCTCCATATTAGCACTTGTTGATGGAGTACATTCTTCCACTTTTCTTATCTATGTGATGCACACTCCAAACAAGGCAGCCTCTAATGTTCCTCTCACAGGGCAAGACAACAGGGTGGTGATTACTTCTAACTCTGTTATCTCATTATGTCTGAGATTAACGTTTTTCTTTCATTTCAGCTCATTTCAAATCGCTCCCTGTTCTGCAATCTAGAGTTGCTCTCTATCTTCCAGCTTCCAATTTCTATTTCTTGCGACCTGGTATGGGGATTACCCAAAGTGGGGTCTACCACAAACTTTATGAAAATTTCACTCTTTTTAAAAACTCAGCTTTCTTTACACCTCCCAACTTTCCTATGTTCCTTTGATGCTCTAATGTTTCTACCTATAAGCGAACAACATAAAATATACTTGGTATTGAACAGTAAACGATAAATTGATCTTAGAAATCTCCGATTGTAACGGTGCTAAGGTAGCCTCCAAAGATGCTGAAGTGTTCGGTCTAGGTTGCAGGAATTTTTCCTTGCCACAGCTTACTCAGTTAATAAGGCCTTATTCGAACCCTTATTTGGAGTACGTTTCTCATATTTGGGTGGGGGCTCCTGCTCCACCCTTCTTCCTGGATATGCTGTAGTCAAAAACGCTATGAGAATAAGTTAACTGTCTCTGACTTCAAAACTCTTTTGACCTCTATTTCTGCTGATGACATTGATGCTCTATACTTCTTTTCTATACGAACTTACAGCAGCAGAATGCGCTCAGGGCAGTGGCTTTCTTGCATTCCGATCACCATTGTGTTGTGCCACATCTAGACAAGGCGGTACCTTTGCTCTCGCTATGAGATTGGAAACCCCAGGCTCGTTTGTTGGCTACGTCCTTCCAGCCATCTTCTGTTCTAGGAACTCCTTGCCATTCTTCTGTTTTTCCAAACTGATTAAGCTGCCTCACTTTAAGCCCACGTCTGTGCTCACCTGCAGAAAATTTGATTAGGCTTGGTGGCGCTGGTGGGATTTTGCTCCTTTTATTTTCTGCCCCTCCTTGAGTAGTGTAAAAAAAATATATATTTCTGAAGTCTGCAACCAAAAACTCTCTCCCCTCTCGCACCATTCTAGTCGCAATAAACATTAACAATAGGGAATTCTCTACAGTCCCTGAGCATAATTTAAATAGAATATAGATTCTACATTCCCATAAAAACAAAAAAATAGTATATATATATTATATATAGTATATATATATAATACCGATTATTTTTATAAAATATATATAAAATAAAGTACTCATAATAGCTTATATAGGCTATATATAAGTAATATATATTTATTATCATAATTAAATTTTTATAATTTTATATTTAAATGTATATATATATCATATTTCACCTTTACGTTATATGATATATATATATAATATATTATATATATATAATAATATATATGTAATATATAATATATAAATATATTACCTCTATAGTAGCATATTTATACTATATATATATATATACTTATATTCTAATTATATTAATTATATATAATATATAATAATATAAGTATATTATATACCCTTGGGTGTAATAATATATAACTATATACTATCATCCACCAATGTGCAGCTTATATTATATAATATATAATATAATAATATATATAAAATATTATAATATATATAGTATATAGTATATATATCCTATATTAAATACAAGGATACCACTCATCCTGCACATACAAAGTAACTAATAATGGTGTCCCCCAAAGAACCTCTCTCACTTCACTCTTTAGTCTCTATGTCAATCTGCTGCAACCCTGCCTCCCCTAATATAAAAATTAATAAGCTATGAAAATGAGAATCTAACCGATTACTGCTCGACACCCCTCCGCAAATAAAGCACAACACACAGATCTACAACAATATATTTTAAGACAACTTGAACAGTGTGCTGACACATTAATAGAATTGTCAGCCTCACCCCAAATAATCCTCACTTACATTATTCATATCAGCAAAAACAGAGAATCACATAAACATCCATCAATTCATCTTTTAAATAATTGACAACCAACAATCTTAGGATTGACATTCGATTCACATAGGCATTTCATATTAAAAAATGGTAAATTAAGTAAAGCACATTGGATGAAGTTGTGATGCAATGTAAAGATGCAAATCTTTCCACATAAATAAGCCCACATACCAAAGCTTATTGCGTCAAATTTAGATGTCATATAGATATTCTAAAATGCCTCAGTGGAAAAACTACAATTACCTTTTAACATTGCTTGACTGGTTCTTTTGCAATCTCTTTGCCTTTCTCTTTAAAAACATAGAAACCTCTACCATAGTAGAGGTAATTACTAGAAAATATCTACCCATAGCTAAAGTTGTTGGGCCTTACATTTCTGATTGTAGAGGTCATTTTTTTCAAGATTTATTATAGAATGTTTGTGAGGAGCTAGGATCCCAGCATAACTTTATCTTGGCCAATACCCCACAGAATAATAGCCACATTGAGAACTCACATAGGACATTGTTAAGATCTGTGTATGCCATGCTGTTGGATTAGTTATAAGATGTGAAGTATTATTGTTTAGATCTTCTCCATATAGTGTTATATTGTGTCTACATACTTGTCCATTGAATTGAGAAGGAATCACCCAGGCTGCCACCTTAATAATAGGCCAAAATCCAACTCTACCTCAAGCTTTAATAGAATAGCTTGAGTCCACCTTCCCTATGTCCATGAAGACTTAAAAACTGAAAAATTAAAATTATTCTTAGGACTCCTATCTCTAGAATCTTCTATCAAGAATCCTAAGGTATATGTTCCAAATTCACCACTTGCAATAATTAGTTCAATCCTATTGATTGCAAATTACTAAAGAGTATTTCTTGTAGCAGATGGGTCATTCACCCCATACCGTATGTTGTTTCATTCCTTATGAAATAATTCATTACAGCATTTTTCACTGTGCTAGACACACGCTAATAAACTTACTTGTGGTGTGCTTTTGCAATTTCATTTTGAATTAATAAGGGCGAGACTGGATTATGGTTGTTACATTATGGTGCTGCTACTGATACTAATCTACAATCTCTTGACAGAATTCTAAATAGAGCCCCGAGATATGTAATTGAAGCTCTGAGGTATAATATAGTTCAGAACTTGAAAGTTGAGACGAATGCTACACCAATGGCCATCAGAAGGAAATTATTGGGTTTACATTATATACAATATATTGCTTCTAGTGTTTCAAAGGTTATGCATCCTATCTGGAATGCTTTTCTAGATTATTTTACTTTTCAATTTAACAGACTACGACTCTATCTTTTACCTGTTTTGGGAGAGATTTCAAGATTTTTGGAACATTTCTATTTAAATAGGTACTTATCAATGTTTTTGCCTTATTCAGACAGTTTTAACCAGCTGTTAGGCTTAAATTTGAAAGGAAAGCGAGGCTAGTAGAATTCAAAGTTTAATTTCAACCAATAATTATTATTGTAAATATAATCTATATAAATTTCTTTAAAAATTCATTACCTCATACTTATTGTTCTTATTACAATTTTTAACTGCTGTAATTTAATAACTTAACAGACAAAAATAGAATTTAGTATATTATTATTCTAATTACTTTAAATTGATGATATTTCCAGTTTATTTATTTATTTATTTTTTCAAATAAAAAGAATTTTTTTTTACGAAACTAAAAACTTTTCCTGAAAATTAGAATCTTTCTCCTTTATATGCTGATTTCACTTGTGATTTCCTGCAATTCCCACCCAATTCCCTCTAATTTCGGTCGGCGAATTTATACACCGTTCAAAGTGTTCTTCTTCTTCTTCTTATTATTATTATTTTTTTTATTATTATTATTATTATTATTATTATTTATATTTTATTGATATAAAATAAGGTTTATTATATTATTTTATTATTATATTATTATATTATTTATTATATTATTATTATTATTATTTTATATTATATTATTTATTATTATTATTATTATTAATATTATTAATTATTATTATTATTATTATTATTATTATTATTATTATTATTATTATTATATTATTATTATTATTATTATTATTAATATACGTAGTAGTAACAGAGTAGTAGTATAGTAGTAGTGTAGTAGTAGTATATAGTAGTATAGTAGTAAGTAATTTAGTAGTTTTCAATAGTAGTATGAGCAAGTATGTATATTTTCCGTAAAGTAAGTAGTTGAGTCAGTAGTAGTATAGTATATCTAATATTTTATAGGATAGTAGTATATATATAATATATAGTATAATATATATGATAAATATTTATAATTATATATATATTATTAGTATATATATAATAGAGTTATATATATATATATATAGAAAAATATGAGTTATCTGCATAGAGAGACTCTTTCTGTGTGGTTATTGAGGTCAGAGAAGTAAATTTCCTAGAGAAATCACTTTGAACCTTATACATTTTTAATATTCATTATAAAGGATCATATGTGATGATTATCCTTGGAATTCACTTTTATATAATATATATATATATATATTATATATAATATATATTATAGTATAATATTATAAGTATATATAATATATATATATATATAATTGTAATATTAATATATTATTAATATATAATAGTATATTATTATATATATATATTTATATATATATAGTATATGAGATATATATATATATATATATAGTATGTATTATATATATAGATAATATTTTTATATATATATTACCCTATATATATATATATATACGTATATATATATATATATGATAGTTAGATATTATATATATATATTTCTTTTTTTTTTATTATAATATATAAAGCTTCGGGGTGACCAGTACGTTATATGAACCAATGTTTGCTTCATTATACATACCATATAATATACAAACATATATATTTGAAGAAGAAAGTAGTAGAACTTTTTCTATCAATAATAATAATCAATAATAATAATCAATCATTCATTTAATCAATAACAAGAGTAAATAATAATAATAATAATTTCAATAATAATAATAAAATAATAATAATAATGATAAATATAATAATTAATATTTATAATAATGAATAATAACTAATATATAATAATAATAATAATAATTAATAATTAATAATAATAATAATAATTCAATAATAATAATAAATAATAATAATTACCTAATATAGATAATAATAATAAATTAAAATAATAATGAATAAATTCATAATAAATTAATAAGTAATGAATAATAATAATTAACTTTAATAATAATAATAATAGATAAATAATAATAAATAATAATAATAATAATAAAATAATAATACATAAATAATAGTTTGACATTTTAAAATAATTAAAATAGATATTCCGAGCTTGCTCCCACACCACCTCACGGGCGGAAGGAAAAAGCAGGAATGTCACGTTGAAAAATGCAATTCTGCCCTAATAAAAAAGATTTTCCAATTACGTGATAATATATAGTATTAGTTATATATTTATATATTATATATATATATATATCCTATAAGATCATATTAATTCAAATATTTCGTATGATATATATAATATATATATATATATAATATATATATATATTAAATATATATAACATTATATATATATATATCCTATATAGATATATATATATGCGTAGAATAATACTAATATATATATATATAATATGTATATAGTACCTTATATATTAATATAGATATTATATAGTATATATATATATATATATTAATATTATTATATACTATTATATATATAGATATATATATATCAGTACTATATATATATATAATATATATAGTATAATAATAATTTTATTAATATAATTAATATATACATATAATATAATATATATATATTATTAATTAAACTATTATATTGATTATATTATATATATATTATATATATTTAATATATATATATATATTATATATATATATAAATTATATATTTCCTTGATACATACATCTATTATAAATAAAATCATAATTCTCAAAAAAAATTTATTATATTTTTTATATTTTATATAATATTTATTTATATTTTAATTTATATTTTTTCAGAATTTAATTCATATTTAAATATTGGAAAAATAAAGGCTAAAAAAAATAATATTAAATAACTATATATATTATATATATTTATTATGTATTATATATATATATTATATTGTTACCAGTTATATATATATTAATTTCATAAATTAATATGAGTTAATATATCTAATATATATTATAATATATATACATAATATATATTTATATATATATACCTATTTGATAATATAATATTATAAGTATATATATATATATTTTATACCTAGATTTATATATATAATATATATATATTATTATTATATATTTTATATAGTATTTTTAGGAGTACTGACTGATAGATACCTCATGGTGATTATATATTATATATATATATAATTATATATAATATAATATTATATATATATATATATAGATATAATAGATATATTATAAATATATATACGTATAAATTATAATTTATAGTATTTATTTTACTGCATTATAAGAGTTATGCTCATTATTTACTTCGATATTTAATTATTATTTAACAAATACGTATATAATCGATTTTTTATCTGATTAATATTCAATGGCAATTAGATAGTAGCCAGAGCTCCCAATGTTGCCATTATATAGTAAAAATATAAAACAATTATACATTTTAATGTTTATTATATGATATTTATAACATCTATTTTAGAGTGAGATAAGAAAAATAGTTATGGAAAGATACCCAGTTAATCTTTATATGGTTATTCGTAATCTTTGGTGAAATAAGCAGATATATAAGGATATATTAGAATAGAAGGTAGTTGTCTCTCTGCCTTCAGTTTGAGTGAGGACGGGCGGACTTCGTGTCATTGCCTCCCATTACTAGTGATTCCTTCACCTCGTCGGTCTTTGATAACACTCCTAAAAAAAATAACGTATTTACAGAGAGGGGAGTTTGATTATAAAAAATAAACCAATTTTAGAGGCCGAACTTCTTGCGCATCGCACTTCTAATTTGAAGTAGATTTTAGCGATAACATGATGTTACTAACTATTGCAGTGGCTTTCACGATCAGTTAGGTTCGGCGATTTTCGAATATCATGTCTTTTTTAAGCTGTAGTAAAAATAACACCCCAACATTATTTTTCTTAGAGAAGGTAACCCAAATAGTCTTTAAGTATGTGAATTATTGGTATTAAATGGTCAGACGGCTCATAATATATTAATAGTAAATAGTATCCTAGTTTTTAATTCATATAATCGTGTATATTATCAAGTATTATTATAATGGTCAAATAATGATTATGATAACAATTTACGTTTAAATATTTCTAATATTAAATATATTATTATATATATATATATTATTATATTATAAAATTATATATTATATTATTATATATTAATTAAATATTATAATAATAAATATATTATAAATATTATTTAACATTACATAGCACTATTATTATCATATGTACAATTATAATTGAAACATCAATAAATAAGCAGTATTAACCATAATAATTGTACTTATTAAGAATGAATGAGAAATTTTGATTTCCACTCCGGTTGGACGCAATTATTTTATTATATCACTTGGCTTCTTTTTTCAGGGGTAATTTTTAATTTTTTTTCATTTCTCTAACTCGGATTTTAATATAGCCTTTAAAACTTAGTTCTTTAATTTTGCTATGCATGGTCACACCGTGTATGGAACCGGGATTATCGGAAAGAACTAGTTCCATTCACAATCTGATCGATGTTGTTTCAGGTATACTACGTTGCAATAAATGCTCGATTTACTTTTCAAAGCAGGTTAATGATAAGTCCAATAACCTGATATTTTGACAAGCACGAATGATCAAGGAGCTAAAGCCCACGTATGATAGATATTCATTAATTTAGATCACTGTTGTTATCTGGGTATGCTTACCACAAGAATTCCGATGTCATACGACTTATTGAAATAAGAATCATGACAAAAAATTTGAATAATAAGATTCTTTTATTAAATGGAGTTAAATGAAATTTCATTAATATATGCGACATTATTTTTCAACTCGAATACATAAGCGGTATTTAAAAAATATTGATAAGATTTTTTATTTATTTAAATATTAGAATTCGATTTTAAAATCATTACGATATCTTTCCAGGTTTTATTGACACTTTATAATAAAGTATATTAATGTGTTAGTAAAAGAGTCTAAGACCGAAAATAATTAAGCTAAACTTGAACATTGTTACCAAAAACAATTCATAAATTCACTAAAAATATTTTTTAAAAATCCACATGAATAGACAGAATAATGTGTTCAATTCACCCAAGTAATAATAATAATAACTAATAATAATAATAATAATAATAATAATAATAATAATAATAATAATAATAATAATAATAATAATAATAATAATAATAATAATAATAATAATAATAATAATAATATTAAGAAGTGGATATTGCCAAACCGTTTTATTAATAATTAATTAATAAAAACTTTATAATAATAATATATATAATTAATAATAATAATATTAATAATAATAATTAATAATATAATTAATTAAGGAATACATAATAATAATTAATATAATATATAATCATTAAAATGAATATTATTAATAATTAATTATAATAATATAATATTAAATTTAAAAGTCAATGAATAATAATAATAATAATAATAATATAGATTAATAAAGATCTTTTCCAGTTGGTGCATAAATGGTGACAATACAACCCAATCGATATGTACATTATATTATATTCTTTTGCATATTAAGTTACATATAAATGTATATAGTATAATTATATAATTTATTATTTAGGTTATATATTTATATTATATATACTTATAATTATTAATATAAATATGATAATAAATATATAATATGTATGTTTATTATATATATATATATATATAATATATATATTATAACTCAATTTAGTGAATTTAATATATAGTAATATATATTTAGTTGATATATATATATTTGTAGTTTAATATATATAATATGATATATATATATATTTCATTTAAAATAATATATCATATTATAATTATTAATGTATATATAAAAATTACCTTAAATATACATTTACTTTTCTATATATATTATATAATCAACTATTATATAGCTAAGCTAAAAACTCAACCTATAAGTTACTATCTATTAACTAATAACTATATATTATATAGCTCTCCTATATGATATAATATATTATAGCTATATATATATATTAATATACCTTATATTTTATAAAACATATACAGAAAATATATATATATATTTATAAGTTTATATAATAATATTATATATTAGATAAGAATATATACTATATATATAATTATTTTATTTTATATATTAGATGAATGTTTTAATTACCTATGTAATATTTATTATAATTACAAATAGTCACTGGATATATAATTATATTAAATGATACTCATAGATTAATAATATCAGAAAAGTATATAAAAAGTCGTACATCTAATGTAACATATAGTATATGATTCTAATAAATAGTGATTATATATTATATTATATATATGATTATATATAATTTATATATATTATGTAACTTATATATAAATTATATGTATATCATTAATAATATTATTAATATTAACAGTATATGTATATAATATATAATGTGTATATATATATGAATATATATATATTAAAACTTATATTATATATAATAATATACCTTTCAAATTAAATTAATAGTGATTGTAATGTCATATTGTAATAAGTTATTAAATAAAAAGATGACATAGTAGTGAATATATATTATATATATGATGTTCACATAATTTGAACAATTGACACGCTATGGTGCATATATATATATTATAGTACTCAATATATATATATTATTATTAACTTATGACTCTATAAATATATATATATAATAGTATATACATAGGTATATTAATATACTTTTTGAGTTTGTATTATTTATATAACTATACTTAAGTATATGATATATATAGGAATAATAATACTTATTAGGTAAATAAATATATTGATTTAGATATATATATATTTTATTTATATATATATATATATAATATATATATATATCGTATATTACTATTATATATATAATTAATTTCATATCAAACTTCCTAAGGGACTCAGTCGATTAGTGTAACGAGAGGTTTCAACTTAGGATCTCCAACTATTGGATCTTAGGGGAATTATATATCCTTACGGGGATTTTATAGAAATTTTACATTCGAATTAAAAATTAAATTTAAATATCGATTTTTGCTTTCTCTATTTAGAAATATCTCTTTCATCGAGAATTAATTATTTATTGAAGAATATCAAAAATATCGCAATTTTAAATTATGACAAAAATTATATCGAATTATATTATATATTATATATATCTATATAAAATAATTTATATATATAATAGTATATGTGAATGTTATTTTTATATATATTTTCTAATTTATATATATTATATATGTATAACATTATTTATCATATATTTATTTATATATGTTCTATATTAATATAGACATATAAAAGTAAAATATCATAACCGATACGATACTATATATATATATACTATATATCAGAGTTTGAAAAAAAAATGACACTTCGTTAAAAAAAAAAAACAAAAAAAACAGACAATAAAAAGCATGTTTTTTGACTGTCTTTTTTTTTATACTTTTAAAAACAATATATATAAATTTATAATCTGTTATATTTACTTCAAAAAATATTATGGTGTTATTTAGTTTGTACGCCATAGGATATATTTATATTAAGCGACTTAAAACTAACAATTAAAATTTATAATCTTGTTATATTTTTCAATTAGAAATACTTATTGGGTTTATTTTCACCTGTGACACTTTATTATATATATATATATTTAGTATATATATATAAATACATTGGTAGTATAACATTAAAAATCTGATATTTCCAAATAAGTGTTTAATATAATTATAAAAAAAGGAAATTTTTTAAATTGTTTAATTAATAGTTCTATACTATTATATATCTTTCTTTAGACCTTCTATTTTTCGCAAGAATGGGCCGCCCGGAGCGCAGTAAGGTGCGTGACGACATCGGAAGAAAGCAGTAGTGAAGGAACAGGACAAAGTCGAAAAAAAGAAGCCCACCTTTACCGCCCCCTTCTTTTCTCTTTCTAATTAGTGAATTACTCTCGATGCAGTCAGAAATCCACCCTAAAGCTTCATGGGTCAGCGAGTGACCTCCTACATATTATATTGTATATCATCAAATCTATCTGTTCATTCCCTGTCCAATGGCCACAACCATACCCCCTCACAATCCCCCGCCCATTCATTCCTTGTATCATATACTCTTTCTTGATGAGTGATTCTTAGTCTCAAACTAATCACATTATAGCGATTGAGCAAATCTGACGTTACTTCAACACAGACTTTCTGAACATTTGTTCTTCATAGTCTTCCCAAGAGTCAATAGTATCCCCAATCGGTACCAACACACTCCCATATAAATCCGCTTACACACCGACTAATCATTACACTCCTTTCCAAATGACTCAAAACCATCCAACATACTTTCATTTATTCTCTCATTTACCCTTCTTCACCCACACACTCTCTCCTCTAATGCGTTAATTCCCCATTTTTATCAATTCTTTCTCACAACTAGCACACCCCTAAGATTGTCCATTGAAACAATTAAAATTTAGATCTATACTTCTTATCCAACCAGTAGTCTCACTATATACAATTAACACAATACTGGCATAGGGGTGGTAAACATAACTACCCTCAGTAAGACTTCAATAGCACACTAAGACTTAGTCCTTTACATTCACCAACGATTTATAGCACCAGCACCTTCTTGCCATTACAACTTTCCTACTACATTCTTAGTAAACCAATACTTTATTATCCAATAAAAACCCTTAGAATAACCTTAGCAACTTGTTCCAGCTGCTCACCATCTATAACATAACTCCACACTGAGGACATGTCCTCACTCACAACCAAACCTTATTCTTATCCACGTTAACTTTCAGCCCTCCTTCTTTACACACCCTTGCAAATCTCTCTACCAATTCTCTCAAAACTCTCATCAGATTCGGCCACACAGAACCAAATTCATCCGCATATAATGCGTAGGGCACCCTCCACTCATCTCCATTCTCCATCATTCTAAAACCATTTCCCCCTATAAGACGGCAATTATATATATAAATGTTATATTATATATTATGTTATATATAATTTAATATATATATATTTATACTATATTGTCTCATATCATATCACAATGATGAGTCGGTCAACCCTATTATATAGGTTATATAAGTTTAGTTATTAACGTTGTCGTCGTTATAACTAAAGTAATAAAAATACGCATCTCCATCTTATAATATATATATATTAATATAGATATATTTATATACACTATATTATTAGTTAACTATATTAATATATATATAATAATTTTTTTTCTAATATATTATATAATATACTTTATTATATTATAATTCGGTTATAAATGTTATATATGTTTACACACCTTTATAAGTGTGTTATAAGCGCACATAGACATATTGTGTTATGATATATTAATATATTATTGATTATATTATTATTATAATTAGGATATAAAACTTTTTTAATGTTATATATGTATTTATATATGCATATATATATATATAATTATATTTAATATATTATACTATAGTATATATATATATATATATATATATTATAATTATTATGTAAGTAAATTTATATAATAGATATTTCTTATATATTAGTTATATTAGTTATATATTATTGTATAGGTTATATTATAATATATAATATTTTATATATATAATATTATTAATGTATAAATATAATTATTATTGTTTATATTATAATATAAATTAATATATATATATATAATTAGTTTAATATATATATATTTAAATATAGATATATTAATTACTATTATAATATTAATAGTAGAAATATGTTAAAAATAAAAACTTATTATATGTATTATTTATGAGTATAGTTTATTAACATATATTTCATAGTATTATATATATAATAGTAGATTACTGTAATGATTAAATATATCAGGATCAATAAGGTTATATAGATTAGGTCTATTACTTATTAGTGTTAGCTTAATATATAATAGTATGATATCATTTTATATTTTTATAATAATTATATATATATATATATTAGTATATATATATATTATATATTATATTACATATAAATAATATATATATTAGTATATTAAATTATAAGTTTTAATATTTATATATCAATATTAATGTAATAATATATTTAATATATATATAGTATTATATATATATAAGTATTTAGAATATTAATGATATGAATTAAATGAACTAATTATGAGTATAATCATAATAATAATTAAAAAGTAAGTTACATATATGCCCCTTTGTATTAATATAATTGATTGTGATTAGATGTGTATTAGGCCTATGATTAATTTCCTGTTAGTCTTATTGATTAATAATTACTATTATATACCAATTATATATGTGAAAAAAATGTTAACATATTATTCACATTCATACTTTGTGCCATTGAACTTAATTATCTGCATAATCCTTTAGGCTTATAGATTATATTGTTATCTTCGTTAATCCAGGAACTCTAGTTTTTTAATAATATTTACGTCCCTGATGCGCAAAAAAATCAGCTCTGTTCTAAACTAAAAACTTTCTTCGAAGAAATTTATAACATTCAACATGGAGTTTGTGTGATTTCAAACCAATTTGCAATTTTTAATAATGGTCAACTCCAACTTTGCTTCTTCCTCCATCCCTCACCCTTGATATTTCTGGTCATAGTAGATAACTACATTATTGATTTTTACATTGTTGAGTATTCAGCTCTTTTGCTCAAGACTTTATCCTACTTATATATCCTGCGCCTCCACCTCTTCCAACAGTTCCTCTTCACACTCTTTTAAAGTTATTAAATGTAACTGTATTATCAGCATTCTTAATCGTGAGAACATTTCCATCGTTAGATAAGCGGAAGTGCTGAAGTTTATATTTCCCTATCTAGATAGTCCTCGAACTTACATTAGCCAATAAAGTAGAGTAATAGTTTGACGGTTGTGCTTATGATCCTTGCACCCCTTCAATTGGTAACCTGTTTCTATTCTCGACCTATAAACTCCAACCTTTCCATTCCTGCTGAAAAGAATGCATTCATTCAGCACGTGCCATAAGAATGTGGATACATCCGGTCAACATCCAAGTTTTTGTAGCTATTCGTACTGTTTTAATCCATCGTAGTATCTTTTGCTTAGCTTTTTGAATGCTGAATTCTATAAACTTAATGGAAGATTTAGAAAAAAAATATCTTAAACTCTTAACATATTGTTTTGGTTTTCTTACAGATTTAGCTAGCTTCTGTAAGGATCTCATCGACTGTGACCTTCTTTCCCTTCTCTGCGACTCTTGGTTTCTTTTTGCTCATTCTCGCGTTCTCATGATCAAATAGATGAGTAATAGTTTCTTGACGCTAGGACTATTTACCATAATAGGCTCTTCTCGCAGATAATCTTGGCAAAATAGCTAGAGTTAATATCTTATAAATTGTCCACATGATCTAACCACTTCTAAATCCTTTCTGTCTTGACATTCTATTACAGTCGTATATGGCTGCTATTTATAGTAAATCAATCCATAGTGGTGTTCCTCAGATTCTGTCTCGTTCTCTATTCCCACTTTTTTTTTTTTATTTTGCAATCATAATCTATATTTTACTGTGTCTCTTCTCTCCACTCTAAATGACAATTCTAGGATGATAATTCCATTACGCTTCAATCATTATCTCCTGTTCAATATAAAAGACGTTCATTCTACTCAAGCAAATATTGAAATTGATGCTATATGAATACTGAAGAAGAAACATATAGCCTGAGATAGCAGGCAGATCTTCTTGGTTTTATTGTATCGCATAAATCCCATGATACATCTCATTATCAGGTAAAATTAACTTTCATTGTATGATAGTTAAGGATAACCAACGTACGTTGTATTTCCGAATTGCACTATCTCAAAATAACTAGTATATAGAGATACATTAGGCGATTTCTTTAAGTGTTCCAGTAATAAATCAGCACACTCTTTAACCTCTCCATCTACTTGAAATTCGGTTTTATTTCCTTTTTTTTCTCCGTATTAACTTTTAGTTGGTAGTTGGATCACGATTTATGATCTTTTACTAACAACTTGTTACTAGCAGAAATTGTGCGGTCTAAATCCAGGTTCTCTAACCCTCTTCCTCATTAGTGGAATTATAGATCTAGATACTTATTAGCATCCAGTTGCATAGCCTCTACATTTGAAGAGCGTTTGTTCGGCCCTCCCTTAAGTTAGGTAGTAATGCACAAATTAATAAGGTGGCATCCATTTCGTATATACTTTTTTCCTCCTTGACAATAGGTGTAGTCTTAGGGCCTTTCTCATACTCTTAACCCTCCTACTTCTAACATACTTCCAATTCATCTTTTGCTCCTACGCTCTGAACTGTTTAGAATACATCTTGCCCAAATTATCTTTTGTATGTTTTTACAGGGATTGAACTCAGTTTTTTTTTTTTTTTTGTTTTTTTTTTTTTTTTTTTTTTTTTTTTTTTTAATTTCACAGTATGTACTCCTTTTTTGACGGAGCAGTGTCTGTCCTACGGACGTGTATTTATCGAAACAGTCTCATGCACTCAATTCACTCGTCTCTTCAACTTAAGGAACTTCACTCCAACCAAGACCCCTTACTATATTTTAAGAATATGCAAAAATTCAAATTATTTTTCATTTTTATCCTATTATCTAAATTAGGTAAAAAATTCCTCCAGAACGTCCATGTCTGAACATCATGCAGCTGCGATGAAGATAAGTTAGTTTGCGTCTATTACTGGCTCTTGTTGAGTCAAATTAGTGATTTATTTGATATGATTATACAGTCATACTTTGGAAATTAGTAAAGACATAATATGGGTTAAATGTCCATAAGATATCGGAACAATCAAGAAGTATATTCTGTAAAAATTCCTATGGTCAAAATTGCAAATTCTCTCCAAGGTTCATTAGGTCTATCGAAAAAATGTGGTTATGTTTTATTTATAATTATATGCATAAATATCATAGTGTTATTGGAGTTTCTACTCGATATAATATAAATTTTACTTCTTGACCTCCTTATGTCGTTGATTTATCAGAAGATACCTTTATCTCAGCAAATATGTAGAATTAATGACTCCTTTGACCGTGAAGCCGGATCCTATAAGTAAACTACTTCTCGTGCATTCCGAATATTCTGAGTTTTCGCTCCGGAGTATATGTTTTTGTCATGTAAATAACTTTTTGTTTTTAGATAAATAGTAGAATAATATTATATTGGCCAGGAATAGAAAGTTCATGATCACTATGGAACTATTAGTTTTTCTAAAATAGTATCAGTTAAATCCTTAGTTTTCGTTAATGTTCTTTCCTCGATTCGAAAGATTCAGAGCCGAGTCGAGTTAAGCTACAGTGAAGGCCTGATGTTAGCCGAGTGCAGACAATCTGTTGATTTCGCATAGAAGCGGATAGAGTATCAGCTAGTTCTAGTAAAGCCGAGAGCCGGTGATAAGTAGACAGGTTGCTTCCCATTTTTCTGAATTTATCTCCGCCGAGCTGTTAGTTACTTCTTAAACATAGAGGTAGTACGCGCGGGATATAGTTAGAGTATTATGAACTTATTTTAGTATTTAATTATCATGTTTTTATCTGTTGGTTACAATATATACAGTAGTTAAATGATAGATATTTTATTATTTATTTTTCGTCATTGTTAGATAATGTATTATTTATTTATATGTTGTACCTAAATTGTGTTGAGGTAGATTGATTTTTATATATTTTATGTATTTATAATTATTTTACTGTATAGGGCTATGTGACAGGTTCATGATAATAGTGATAAAGTAATGGTTGTTTACGTGCATTCTTTGATGATTTGTATAAATAATCAACGTTTGTATAGTGCAGGTATATAATTAGAATATATAATTTATTTTTGGTATTTAGTAAATTGCTTTATTATATATAATCATTTACTGCTGGTAAGGGAATTAATTCAGTGATTAAATTTAAGAAATATATGTTTGTAAACTCTTTCGTGGTCAGTAAGTTTTCTGATAAATGTTATTTCTCTCTACATACCGTATGTTATTGTACATAATTATAGGTCTTTTTTAAAACAAATTATAATACAATAAGCCACTTTACTTTCCTTGTATGTGTATGGATAATAGTGTGAGATATGAATTGATGAAATAATGTTAATGTTACGGATCACGGTATAATTATCTAGGCATGCTTATAGTGATGATGATATAATTATGGTAATAATTAGCCAGTAGATCATTTCGGCAGATGTCAACCACCTGAACATCACTAACATCACAGCACACTAGTACTATACCATCTACATACATACACGCACGCACACATATTAATAGTGATAATTGCACACATACATAAGTCTATTCGTTATAGTATATATAGGAGTATAATATTATGAGATACTTAATATAGGTATTA
>JABUQX010106786.1:0-16174 GCA_015478945.1 Trachelipus rathkii | reverse complement strand
CCTCTTAACTGCCTACCTAGGCAGCCTTCTGACTGCCTACCTAGTCATTGTCGTCTTAAAATGCTACCTAGGCCGCCTGTCTTGGGACTGAATCCTTACCTAGGCAGGCCTTTCTTAAACTGGCCTACCTAGCAGGACTTTCTAAATGTCTTGTTCCTAGGCAGCCTTCTTGGACTGCCTACCTGGTGCCATGGCTTCTTAAACTTGCCTGATTCTGGGAAGCTTGATTTGCTTGGACTTGCCTTGCTAGGCCAGCCTTCTATTGACCTGGCCTACTAGGCAGCCTTCTTGACTGCCTACCTATGGAGCCTTCTGGGACTGTCCCTACCTAGGCAGTCCTCTTACCTGCCTACTACCTAGGCAGCCTTTTTTACTGCATACCTAGGCAGCCTTCTTAACTACCTACCTAGGCAGCTTTCTTAACTGCCTACCTAGGCAGCCTTCTTGACTGCCTACCTAGGCAGCCTTCTTGGATGCATACCTAGGCAGCTTCTTGAATGCCTACCTAGCAAGCCCTTCTTAATGGCCTACCTTGGCAGCCTTTCTTGACCTGGTCTCGCTTTGGCAGCCTTTTCTTGACGGCATGCCTAGGTAGCCTTCTTGGATTGCCTTACCTAGGCAGGTCTTCTTAATTGTACCTACCTTGGCCCAGCCTTCCTGACTGCCTGCCTGGCAGCCTCTTTACCTGCCTACCCTAGCCAGCCTTCGTTGGACTTAGCCTACCTAGCGCAGCCTTCTTGACTACCTTACCTGAGCGCAGCTTTCTGACTGCCTACCCGTTAGGGCAGCCTTCTGACTGCCTACCTAGGCATTCTTTTTAACTGCCTACCTAGGCATGCCTTCTGACTGCCTACCTAGGGCAGCCTTCTTAAAAAATGCCCTACCTACGCAGCCTTGCTTAACTGCCTACCTCAGGCAGCCTTCCTTAACTGCCTTACCTAGGCAGCCTTCTTTTCTTGAACTGCCTGCCTAGGCAGCTTTCTTGACTGCCTACCTAGGCAGCCTTTCTAATTGCCCTTATTTTTGCGAAGCATTCTGACTGCTGCTAGGCAGCCTTCTTGGACTGCCTATCTAGGCAGCTTCTTTGACTTGCCTACCTAGGCAGCCTTCCTTGACTGCCTACCTAGGCAGGTTTCTTAACTGCCTACCTAGGCAGCCTTTTTTACTGCATACCTTGCAGCCTTTCTTAACTACCTACTAGCAGCTTTCTAACTGGCCTACCTAGGCAGCCTTCTTGACTGCCTACCTAGGCAGCCTCCTTGACTACCTGCCTAGGAAGCCTTCTTGAATGCCTACCTAGGCAGCCTTCTTTGAATGCTACCTTGGCATTCTTCTTAGGACTGCCCTACCTTGGCAGCCTATCTTGACTGCCTGCCTAGGTAGCCTTTCTTGACTGCCTACCTCAGGCAGTTTCTTAATTGCCTACCTGTTGGCAGCCTTCTTGGACTGCGCTGCCTAGGCAGCCTTCTTTAACTGCCTACCTAGGCAGGGTTCTTGACTGCCTAGATGTCCTACCTAATGGCAGCCTTCTTGACTACCTACCTAGGCAGCCTTCTTGACTGCCCTACCTAGGCAGCCTTCTTGACTGCCTTCCTAGGCCGCCTTCTTGAACTGGGCCTGACTAGGCAGCCTCTTGACTGCCTACCTAAGCAGCCTTTTTAACTGCTTACCTAGGCAGCTTTGCTTTATGGCCCCGTTACCTAGGCAGCCTTCTTTAATGCCTACCTAGGCAGCCTTCTATTTCTTGAGGCTTGGACCTTGCCTAGGCAGGCACTCTTGACTGTCGCGTCGCCACTAACCCTAGGCGAGGCTTTCTAGGCTGCCTACCTAGGCAGCCTTCTTGGGACTGACCTACCACGCAGGTTTGACTTGAACTTACCTACCGTAAGCAGCTTCTTAACTGCCTCACCTAGGTAGCCTTTCTTACACTGCCCTACCTAGGGCAGCCTTTCTTGACTGCCTTACCGTAGGGCAGTTTCATTAACTTCCTACCCTAGGCAGCCTTTCTTGACTTGCTACCTAGGCAGCCTTCTTTGACTGCCTACCTAGCAGTCTTCTTAACTCCGCGCTACATCCTAGGCAAGGCCCTTTCTTCTAATGCCCTTCCTTAGGCAGGCCTTCTTGGACTGGCCTTACTTGGGCAGCCCTTCTTGCACTACTAGCTAACCCAGGAAGCCTATTTTGAATGCCTTTTAACCTTCGGCAGCCTTCTTGACTGCCTCCTAGGCAGCCTTCTTGATTGCCTGCCTAGGCAGCCTTTTTGACTGCCTACATAAGCAGCCTTCTTGACTGCCTACCTAGGCAGCCTTCTTGACTGCCTACCTAGGCAGCCTTCTTGACTGCCTACCTAGGCAGCCTTCTTGACTTCCTACCTAGACAGCCTTCTTGACTGCCTGCCTAGGCAGCCTTCTTGAATGCCTGCCTAGGCAGCCTTCTTGACTGCCTGCCTAGGCAGCCTTCTTGACTGCCTGCCTAGGCAGTCTTCTTGACTGTTTGCCTAGACAGCCTGCTTGATTGCCTGCCTAGGCAGCCTTCTTGACTGCCTGCCTAGGCAGCCTTCTTGACTTTCTGCCTAGGCAGCCTTCTTGACTGCCTGCCTAGGCAGCCTTCTTGACTGCCTGTCTAGGCAGTCTTCTTGACTGTTTGCCTAGACAGCCTGCTTGATTGCCTACCTAGGCAGCCGTCTTGACTGCCTACCTAGGAAGCCTTCTTGTCTGCCTACCTAGGCAGCCTTCTTGACTTCCTACCTAGACAGCCTTCTTGACTGCCTGCCTAGGCAGCCTTCTTGAATGCCTGCCTAGGCAGCCTGTTTTGATTGGCCTGCTAGGCAGCCTTCTTGATTGCCTGCCTAGGCAGCCTTCTTGACTGCCTGCCTAGGCAGCCTTCTTGACTGCCTGCCTAGGCAGGCTTCTTGAATGCCTGCCTAGGCAGCCTGCTTGATTGCCTGCCTAGGCAGCCTTCTTGATTGCCTGCCTAGGCAGCCTTCTTGACTGCCTGCCTAGGCAGCCTTCTTGACTGCCTACCTAGGCAGCCTTCTTGACTGCCCACCTAATCAGCCTTCTTGACTGCCTGCCTAGGCAGCCTGCTTGATTGCCTGCCTAGGCAGCCTTCTTGACTGCCTACCTAGGCAGCCTTCTTGACTGCCTGCCTAGGCAGCCTGTTTGACTGCCTGCCTAGGCAGCCTTCTTGATTGCTTTTTTGGGGGCCTTTGGCACCATTCTTGACTGGCCTACGAGCAGCCTTCTTGTCTGCCTACCTAGGCAGCCTTCTTGACTTCCTACCTAGGCAGCCTTCTTGACTTCCTACCTAGACAGCCTTCTTGACTGCCTGCCTAGGCAGCCTTCTTGAATGCCTGCCTAGGCAGCCTGTTTGATTGACTGCCTAGGCAGCCTTCTTGATTGCCTGCCTAGGCAGCCTTCTTGACTGCCTGATTAGGCAGCCTTCTTGACTGCCTGCCTTCTTGACTACCTGCCTGGCAGCCTTCTTGACTGCCTGCCTAGGCAGCCTGCTTGAATGCCTGCCTAGGCAGCCTTCTTGACTGCCTAGCCTAGCAGCTTTATGAATGGCCTGCCAGGCAGCTGTTTTGATTGACTGCCTGGGCAGCCTTCTGATTGGCCTGCCTAGGCAGCCTTCTTGACTGCCTAAATAGGTAGCCTTCTTGACTGCCTACCTAGGCAGCCTTCTTGACTGCCTACCTAAACAGCCTTCTTGACTGCCTACCTAGGCAGCCTGCTTGATTGCCTGCCTAGGCAGCCTTCTTGACTACCTGCCTAGGCAGCCTTCTTAACTGCCTGCCTAGGCAGCCTTCTTGACTGCCTGCCTAGGCAGCCTTCTTGACTGTTTGCCTAGGCAGCTTGCTTGATTGCCTGCCTAGGCATCCTTCTTGACTGCCTAACTAGGCAGCCTTCTTGACTGCCTACCTAGGCAGCCTTTTTGACTTCCTAACTAGGTAGCCTTCTTGACTGCCTGCCTAGGCAGCCTGCTTGATTGCCTGCCTATGCAGCCTTCCTGACTGCCTGCCTAGGCAGCCTTCTTGACTGCCTGCGTAGGCAGCTTCTTGACTGTCTGCCTAGAAAGCCTTCTTGACTGCCTACCTAGGGAGTCTTTTTGACTGCCTGCCTAGGAAGCCTTCTTTACTGCCTGCCTAGGCAGCCTTCTCGACTGCCTGCCTAGGCAGCCTTCTTTACTGCCTGCCCAGGTAGCCTTCTTGACTGCCTACATAGTCAGCCTGCTTGACTGCCTACCTGCCTAGTCAGCCTGCTTGAATGCCTGACTAGGCAGCCTTCTTGACTGCCTGCCTAGGCAGCCTTCTTGACTGCCTGCCTAGGCAGCCTGCTTGATTGACTGCCCAGGCAGCGTTCTTGACTGCCCACCTAGGCAGCCTTCTTTACTGTCTATCAAGGCAGCCTTCGTGACTGCCTACCTAGGCAGCCTTCTTGACCGCCTGCCTAGGCAGCCTGCTTGATTTCCTGATTGGGAAGCCTTCTTGACTGCCTACCTAGGCAGCCTTCTTGACTGCCTACCTATGCAGCCTTCTTGACTGCCTACCTAGGCAGCCTGCTTGACTGCCTGCTAGGCAGCCTGCTTGACTGCCTGCCTAGGCAGCCTTCTTGACTGCCTGCCTAGGCAGCCTTCTCGACTGTTTGCCTAGGCAGCCTGCTTGATTGCCTGCCTAGGCAGCCTTCTTGACTGCCTACCTAGGCAGCCTTCTGACTGCGCCCTACCTAGGCATCCTCTTTGACTGCCTGCCTAGGCAGTCTTCTGACTGGTTCCCAGACATAGCCTTCTTGACTGCCTGCCTAGGCAGCCTTCTTGACTGCCTGCCTAGGCAGCCTTTTTGACTGCCTACCTAAGCAGCCTTCTTGACTTCCTACCTAGGCAGCCTGCTTGATTGCCTGCCTAGGCAGCCTTCTTGATTGCCTGCCTAGGCAGCCTTCTTGACTGCCTGCCTAGGCAGCCTTCTTGACTGCCTGCCTAGGCAGCCTGTTTGACTGCCTGCCTATGCAGCCTTCTTGAATGCCTGCCTAGGCAGCCTTCTTGACTGCCTGCCTAGGCAGCCTTCTTGACTGCGCAGCCTTCCTTCTTGACTACCTACCTAAGCTGCCAACTTGACTGCCTACCAGGCAGCCTTCGTGACTGCCTACCTAGGCAGCCTGCTTGATTGTCTGCCTAGACAGCCTACTTGACTGTTTGCCTAGACAGCTTGCTTGATTGCCTGAATAGGCAGCCTTCTTGACTGCCTACCTAGGCAGCCTTCTTGACTGCCTACCTAGGCAGCCTTCTTGACTGCCTGCCTAGGCAGCCTGTTTGACTGCCTGCCTATGCAGCCTTCTTGGATGCCTGCCTAGGCAGCCTTCTTGACTGCCTACCTAGGCAGCCTTCTTGACTGCCTGCCTAGGCAGCCTTCTTGACTACCTACCTAAGCAGTCTTCTTGACTGCCTACCTAGGCAGCCTTCGTGACTGCCTACCTAGGAGCCTTGCTTGATATGCCTGCCTAGAGCAGCCTTACTTGCACTGTTTGCCTAGACAGCCTGCTTGATTGCCTGCCTAGGCAGCCTTCTTGACTGCCTACCTAGGCAGCCTGCTTGATTGCCTACCTAGGCAGCCTTCTTGATTGCCTGTCTAGGCAGCCTTCTAGACTGCCTGCCTAGGCAGCCTTCTTGACTGCCTGCCTAGGAAGCCTGTTTGACTGCCTGCCTAGGCAGCCTTCTTGATTGCCAGCCTAGGCAGCCTTCTTGACTGCCTGCCTAGGCAGCCTTCTTGACCTGCCTGCCTAGCAGCCTTCTTGACGCCTACCTAGCAGCCTTCGCTGACTGCCTACCTAGGCAGCCTGCTTGATTGCCTGCCTAGGGAGCCTTCTTGACTGCCTACCTAAGCAGCCTGCTTAATTACCTGCCTAGGCAGCCTTCTTGACTGCCTGCCTAGGCAGCCTTCTTGAATGCCTGCCTAGGAAGCCTGTTTGACTGACTGCCTAGGCAGCCTTCTTGACTGCCTGCCTAGGCAGCCTTCTTGACTGCCTGCGTAGGCAGCCTTCTTGACTGCCTGCCTAGGCAGCCGCCTCGGCTGCCTGCCTAGGGCAGTTTCTTTGACTTCCTTCTTAGGCAGCCTGTTGAACTGCCTGCCAGCAGCCTTCTGATTGCTGCCTGCAGCCTTCTTGACTGCTGCCTAGGCAGCCTTCTTGAAATACCTGCTAGGCAGGCCTGTATGATTTTTAAACTGCCTAGGCAGCCTGTATGATTTTCTGCCTAGGCAGCCTTCTTGACTGCCTACCTAGGCAGCCTTCTTGACTGCCTACCTAGGCAGCCTTCTTGAATATACTAACTTTAGAGTCTCATCGACGGCATTTACCTACTCAATCCACACCAGCCCACACCGAATTGCCTGCCTAGGCAGCTTCTTGAATGCCTGCCTACAGCCTGTTGATTTGACTGCCTAGGCAGCCTTCTTGATTGCCTGCCTGGGCAGCCTTCTTGACTGCCTACCTAGGCAGCCTTCTTGACTGCCTACCTAGGCAGCCTTCTTGACTGCCCACCTAATCAGCCTTCTTGACTGCCTGCCTAGGCAGCCTGCTTGATTGCCTGCCTAGGCAGCCTTCTTGACTGCCTACCTAGGCAGCCTTCTTCTTGACTGCCTGGGCAGCCTGTTTGACTGCCTCCCTAGGCCTTCTTGATTGCCTGCCTAGGCACCATTCGTTGACTGCCTACCTTAGGCGGCCTTCTGACGCCTACTAGGCAGCTTCTTTGACTTGCCTACCTAGGCAGCCGCTTGATTTGCCTTCCTAGGCAGCCTTCTTGACTGCCTGCCTAGGCAGCCTTTATGAATGCCTGCCTAGGCAGCCTGTTTGATTGACTGCCTAGGCAGCCTTCTTGATTGCCTGCCTAGGCAGCCTTCTTGACTGCCTACCTAGGCAGCCTTCTTGACTGCCTACCTAGGCAGCCTTCTTGACTGCCACCTAAAACAGCCTTCGTGGACTTGCCTACTAGGCCAGGCCTGCTGATTTGCCTGCCTAGCAGCCTCTTGGACTACCTGCCTGAGGCAGCCTTCGTAACTGCCTGCCTAGGCAGCCTTCTTGACTGCCTGCCTAGGCAGCTTTCTTGACTGTGTTTGCCTAGGCAGACTTGCTTGATATGCCTGCTAGCATCCTTTCTTGACTGCCTACCTAGGCAGCCTTCTTGACTGCCTACCTAGGCAGCCTTCTTGACTGCCTACCTAGGCAGCCTTCTTGACTGCCTGCCTAGGCAGCCTGCTTTGATTGCCTGCCTATGCAGCCTTCCTGACTGCCTGCCTAGGCAGCCTTCTTGACTGCCTGCGTAGGCAGCTTCTTGACTGTCTGCCTAGAAAGCCTTCTTGACTGCCTACCTAGGGAGTCTTTTTGACTGCCTGCCTAGGAAGCCTTCTTTACTGCCTGCCTAGGCAGCCTTCTCGACTGCCTGCCTAGGCAGCCTTCTTTACTGCCTGCCCAAGAGGGTACCTTCTTGACTGCCGACATAGTCGCCTGCTTGCACTGTACCCTGCCTAGTCAGCCTGCTTGATTGCCTGACTAGGCAGCCTTCTTGACTGCCTGCCTAGGCAGCCTTCTTGACTGCCTGCCTAGGCAGCCTGCTTGATTGACTGCCCAGGCAGCGTTCTTGACTGCCCACCTAGGCAGCCTTCTTTACTGTCTATCAAGGCAGCCTTCGTGACTGCCTATCTAGGCAGCCTTCGTGACTGCTGCCTAGGCAGCTGCTTATTTCCTGATTGGGAAGCCTTCTTGACTGCCTACCTAGGCAGCCTTCTTGACTGCCTACCTATGCAGCCTTCTTGACCGCCTACCTAGGCAGCCTGCTTGATTGCCTGCCTAGGCAGCCTTCTTGACTGCCTGCCTAGGCAGCCTTCTTGACTGCCTGCCTAGGCAGCCTTCTTGAACTGTTGCCTAGGCAGCCTAGCTTGATTGCACTGATTTAGGCAGGCCTTCTTAGACTGCCCTACCTTAGGCAGCCTTCTTGACTGCCCTCCTAGGCAGCCTTCTTGACTGCCTGCCTAGGCAGCTTTCTTGACTGTTTGCCTAGACAGCCTGCTTGATTGCCTGCCTAGGCAGCCTTCTTGACTGCCTGCCTAGGCAGCCTTTTTGACTGCCTACCTAAGCAGCCTTCTTGACTTCCTACCTAGGCAGCCTGCTTGATTGCCTGCCTAGGCAGCCTTCTTGATTGCCTGCCTAGGCAGCCTTCTTGACTGCATGCCTAGGCAGCCTTCTTGACTGCCTGCCTAGGCAGCCTTCTTGACTGCCTGCCTAGGCAGCCTTCTTGAATGCCTGCCTAGGCAGCCTTCTTGACTGCCTGCCTAGGCAGCCTTCTTGACTGCCTGCCTAGGCAGCCTTTTTGACTACCTACCTAAGCTGCCAACTTGACTGCCTACCAGGCAGCCTTCGTGACTGCCTACCAGGCAGCCTGCTTGATTGTCTGCCTAGACAGCCTACTTGACTGTTTGCCTAGACAGCTTGCTTGATTGCCTGAATAGGCAGCCTTCTTGACTGCCTACCTAGGCAGCCTTCTTGACTGCCTACCTAGGCAGCCTTCTTGACTGCCTGCCTATCCAGCCTGTTTGACTGCCTGCCTATGCAGCCTTCTGGATGCTGCCTAGGCAGCCTTCTTGACTGCCTGCCTAGGCAGCCTTCTTGACTGCCTGCCTAGGCAGCCTTCTTGACTACCTACCTAAGCAGTCTTCTTGACTGCCTACCTAGGCAGCCTTCGTGACTGCCTACCTAGGCAGCCTGCTTGATTGCCTGCCTAGGCAGCCTACTTGACTGTTTGCCTAGACAGCCTGCTTGATTGCCTGCCTAGGCAGCCTTCTTGACTGCCTACCTAGGCAGCCTGCTTGATTGCCTACCTAGGCAGCCTTCTTGATTGCCTGTCTAGGCAGCCTTCTAGACTGCCTGCCTAGGCAGCCTTCTTGACTGCCTGCCTAGGAAGCCTGTTTGACTGCCTGCCTAGGCAGCCTTCTGCCTACCTAGGCAACTTGCTTGACTGCCTGCCTAGGCAGCCTTCTTGACTGCCTGCCTAGGCAGCCTTCTTGACTGCCTACCTAGGCAGCCTTCGTGACTGCCTACCTAGGCAGCCTGCTTGATTGCCTGCCTAGGGAGCCTTCTTGACTGCCTACCTAAGCAGCCTGCTTAATTACCTGCCTAGGCAGCCTTCTTGACTGCCTGCCTAGGCAGCCTTCTTGAATGCCTGCCTAGGCAGCCTTCTTGACTGCCTGCCTAGGAAGCCTTCTTGACTGCCTGCCTAGGCAGCCCTTCTTGACTGCCTGCCTAGGCAGCCTGCTTGATTAAATGCCTACGCAGCCCTTCTTGACTGCCTCCTAGGCAGTTTTCTTGACTGCCTCTTAGGCAGCCTGTTTGACTGCCTGCCTAGGCAGCCTTCTTGATTGCCTGCCTAGGCAGCCTTCTTGACTGCCTGCCTAGGCAGCCTTCTTGAATACCTGCCTAGGCAGCCTGTATGATTTTAACTGCCTAGGCAGCCTTCTTGATTGCCTGCCTAGGCAGCCTTCTTGACTGCCTACCTAGGCAGCCTTCTTGACTGCCTACCTAGGCAGCCGTTTCTTGACTGCCTACCTAGGCAGCCTTCTTGACTGCCTACCTAGGCAGCCTTCTTGACTGCCTGCCTAGGCAGGCTTCTTGAATGCCTGCCTAGGCAGCCTGTTTGATTGACTGCCTAGGCAGCCTTCTTGATTGCCTGCCTAGGCAGCCTTCTTGACTGCCTACCTAGGCAGCCTTCTTGACTGCCTACCTAGGCAGCCTTCTTGACTGCCTACCTAGGCAGCCTTCTTGACTGCCTGCCTAGGCAGCCTGCTTGATTGCCTGCCTAGGCAGCCTTCTTGACTGCCTACCTAGGCAGCCTTCTTGACTGCCTGCCTAGGCAGCCTGTTTGACTGCCTGCCTAGCAGCCTTCTGTTGCATTGCCTGCTAGGCAGCCTTCTTGACTGCCTACCTAGGCAGCCTTCGTGACTGCCTACCTATGCAGCCTATGACTGCCTACCTAGGCAGCCTGCTTGATTGCCTGCCTGCAGCCTTCTTAGACTGCCTGCCTAGCAGCCTTTAATGAATGCCTGCCTAGGGCAGCCTGTTTGATTGGACTGCTATGGCAGCCTTCTGATTGCCTGCCAGGCAGCCTTCTTGACTGCCTGAATAGGTAGCCTTCTTGACTGCCTTTACCTAGGCAGCCTTCTTGACTGCCCTCCTAGGCAGCCTTCTTGACTGACCTACCTAGCAGCCTGCTGATTGCCTGCCTAGGCAGCCTTCTTGACTACCTGCCTAGCAGCCTTCTTAACTGCCTGCTAAGGCCTTATTGACTGCCTGCCTAGGCAGCCTTCTGTACTGCCTTGCCTAGGCAGCTTGCTTGATTGCCTGCCTAGCATCCTTCTTGACTGCTAACTAAGGCAGCCTCTTTGACGACCATACCTAGCAGCCTTCTTTGATTTCCTAACTAGTAGCCTTTCTTGACTGCCTGCCTTAGGCAGCCTGCTTGATTAGCCTGCTATTGCAGCCTTCCTGACTGCCATGCCTAGGGCAGGCCTTCTGTGACTGGCCTGCGTAGGCAGCTTCTTGACTGTCTGCCTAGAAAGCCTTCTTGACTACCTAGGGAGTCTTTTTGACTGCCTGCCTAGGAAAGCCTTCTTTACTGCCTGCCTAGGCAGCCTTTTTTGACTGCCTGCCTAGCAGCCTTCTTGACTGCCTACCTATGTAGCCTTCTTGACTGCCTACATTGGCAAGAATGCTTGACTGCCTACCTGCCTAGTCAGCCTTCTTGAATGCCTGACTAGGCAGCCTTCTTGACTGCCTGCCTAGGCAGCCTTCTTGACTGCCTGCCTAGGCAGCCTGCTTGATTGACTGCCCAGGCAGCGTTCTTGACTGCCCACCAGCCAGCCTTCTTTAATGTCCTATCAAGGCAGGCCTTCGTGGGACTGCCTACCTAGGCACAGGCCTTCTTGACCGGGGGGGCCCTTTGGGGGGGGGGCCCTTTTTAGGGGGGCAGGGGCCTGCTTGTATTTCCTATTGGAAGCCTTCTTGACTGCCTACCTAGGCAGCCTTCTTGACTGCCTACCTATGCAGCCTTCTTGACCGCCTACCTAGGCAGCCTGCTTGATTGCCTGCCTAGGCAGCCTTCTTGACTGCCTACCTAGGCAGCCTTCTTGACTGCCTACCTATGCAGCCTTCTTGACCGCCTACCTGGCAGCCTTGCTGGTTCCCTGCCCTATGCCCAGCCTTCTTGCTGCCTGCCTAGGCAGCCTTCTTGCTGCCTGCCTAGGCAGTGCACTTCTTGACTGTTGCTAGGCAGCCTTCTTGACTTGCCTGCCTAGGCAGCCTTCTTGACTGCCTACCTAGGCAGCCTTCTTGACTGCCTACCTAGGCAGCCTTCTTGACTGCCTGCCTAGGCAGTCTTCTTGACTGTTTGCCTAGACAGCCTGCTTGATTGCCTGCCTAGGCAGCCTTCTTGACTGCCTGCCTAGGCAGCCTTTTTGACTGCCTACCTAAGCAGCCTTCTTGACTTCCTACCTAGGCAGCCTGCTTGATTGCCTGCCTAGGCAGCCTTCTTGATTGCCTGCCTAGGCAGCCTTCTTGACTGCATGCCTAGGCAGCCTTCTTGACTGCCTGCCTAGGCAGCCTGTTTGACTGCCTGCCTATGCAGCCTTCTTGAATGCCTGCCTAGGCAGCCTTCTTGACTGCCTGCCTAGGCAGCCTTCTTGACTGCCTGCCTAGGCAGCCTTTTTGACTACCTACCTAAGCTGCCAACTTGACTGCCTACCAGGCAGCCTTCGTGACTGCCTACCTAGGCAGCCTGCTTGATTGCCTGCCTAGACAGCCTACTTGACTGTTTGCCTAGACAGCCTGCTTGATTGCCTGAATAGGCAGCCTTCTTGACTGCCTACCTAGGCAGCCTTCTTGACTGCCTACCTAGGCAGCCTTCTTGACTGCCTGCCTAGGCAGCCTGTTTGACTGCCTGCCTATGCAGCCTTCTTGGATGCCTGCCTAGGCAGCCTTCTTGACTGCCTGCCTAGGCAGCCTTCTTGACTGCCTGCCTAGGCAGCCTTCTTGACTACCTACCTAAGCAGTCTTCTTGACTGCCTACCTAGGCAGCCTTCGTGACTGCCTACCTAGGCAGCCTGCTTGATTGCCTGCCTAGGCAGCCTACTTGACTGCCTGCCTAGGCAGCCTGCTTGATTGCCTGCCTAGGCACCTTCTTGACTGCCTACCTAGGCAGCCTAGGCAGAACCGCCTACCTAGGCAGCCTTCTTGATTGCCTGTCTAGCAGCCTTTCTAGGACATGCCTGCCTATGGCAGCCTTCTTTGACTGCCTGCAGAAGCCTGTTTGACTGCCTTGCCTAGCAGCCTTCTTGATTGCCAGCCTAGGCAGCCTTCTTGACTGCCTGCCTAGGCAGCCTTCTTGACTGCCTGCCTAGGCAGCCTTCTTGACTGCCTACCTAGGCAGCCTTCGTGACTGCCTACCTAGGCAGCCTTCTTGACTGCCTACCTAGGCAGCCTTCTTGACTGCCTACTATGCAGCCTCGCTTAATTACCTGCGTTAGCAGCCTTCTTGACTGACCTGCCGAGGCAGCCTTCTTGATGCCTGCCAGGAAGCCTGTTTGACTGACTGCCTAGGCAGCCTCTTGACTGCCTACCTAGGCAGCCTGTCTGACTGCCTGCCTAGGCAGCTTTCTTGACTGCCTGCCTAGGCAGCCTTCTGACTTGCCTGCCTAGGCAGTTTTCTTGACTGCCTTCTTAGGCAGCCTGTTTGACTGCCTGCCTAGCAGCCTTCTTGATGCCTGCTTGGCAGCCTCCTCTTGACTGCCTGCCTAGGCAGCCTTCTTGAATACCTGCCTAGGCAGCCTGTTTGATTGACTGCCTAGGCAGCCTTCTTGACTGCCTGCCTAGGCAGCCTTCTTGACTGCCTACCTAGGCAGCCTTCTTGACTGCCTACCTAGCAGCCTTCTTGACTGCCTACCTAGGCAGTCTTCTTGACTGCCAACCTAGGCAGCCTTCTTGAATGCCTGCCTAGGCAGCCTGTTTGACTGACTGCCTAGGCAGCCTTCTTGACTGCCTGCCTATTCAGCCTGTTTGACTGCCTACCTAGGCAGCCTTCGTGACTGCCTACCTAGGCAGCCTGCTTGATTGCCTGCCTAGCCAGCCTTCTTGACTGCCTTCCTAGGCAGCCTGCTTGATTGCCTGCCTAGGCAGCCTTCTTGACTGCCTGCCTAGGCAGAATTCTTGACTGCCTACCTAGGCAGCCTTCTTGACTGCCTACCTAGGCAGCCTTCTTGACTGCCTGCCTAGGCAGCCTTCTTGACCTTCTGCCTAGGCAGCCTTCTTGACTGCCTGCCTAGGCAAGCCTTCTTGACTGCCTGTCTAGGCAGTCTTCTTGACTGTTTGCCTAGACAGCCTGCTTGATTGCATACCTAGGCAGCCGTCTTGACTGCCTACCTAGGAAGCCTTCTTGTCTGCCTACCTAGGCAGCCTTCTTGACTTCCTACCTAGACAGCCTTCTTGACTGCCTGCCTAGGCAGCCTTCTTGAATGCCTGCCTAGGCAGCCTGTTTGATTGACTGCCTAGGCAGCCTTCTTGATTGCCTGCCTAGGCAGCCTTCTTGACTGCCTGCCTAGGCAGCCTTCTTGACTGCCTGCCTAGGCAGGCTTCTTGAATGCCTGCCTAGGCAGCCTGTTTGATTGACTGCCTAGGCAGCCTTCTTGATTGCCTGCCTGGGCAGCCTTCTTGACTGCCTACCTAGGCAGCCTTCTTGACTGCCTACCTAGGCAGCCTTCTTGACTGCCCACCTAATCAGCCTTCTTGACTGCCTGCCTAGGCAGCCTGCTTGATTGCCTGCCTAGGCAGCCTTCTTGACTGCCTACCTAGGCAGCCTTCTTGACTGCCTGCCTAAGCAGCCTGTTTGACTGCCTGCCTAGGCAGCCTTCTTGATTGCCTGCCTAGGCAGCATTCTTGACTGCCTACCTAGGCAGCCTTCTTGACTGCCTACCTAGGCAGCCTTCTTGACTGCCTACCTAGGCAGCCTGCTTGATTGCCTTCCTAGGCAGCCTTCTTGACTGCCTGCCTAGGCAGCCTTTATGAATGCCTGCCTAGGCAGCCTGTTTGATTGACTGCCTAGGCAGCCTTCTTGATTGCCTGCCTAGGCAGCCTTCTTGACTGCCTAAATAGGTAGCCTTCTTGACTGCCTACCTAGGCAGCCTTCTTGACTGCCTACCTAAACAGCCTTCGTGACTGCCTACCTAGGCAGCCTGCTTGATTGCCTGCCTAGGCAGCCTTCTTGACTACCTGCCTAGGCAGCCTTCTTAACTGCCTGCCTAGGCAGCCTTCTTGACTGCCTGCCTAGGCAGCCTTCTTGACTGTTTGCCTAGGCAGCTTGCTTGATTGCCTGCCTAGGCAGCCTTCTTGACTGCCTAACTAGGCAGCCTTCTTGACTGCCTACCTAGGCAGCCTTTTTGACTTCCTAACTAGGTAGCCTTCTTGACTGCCTGCCTAGGCAGCCTGCTTGATTGCCTGCCTATGCAGCCTTCCTGACTGCCTGCCTAGGCAGCCTTCTTGACTGCCTGCGTAGGCAGCTTCTTGACTGTCTGCCTAGAAAGCCTTCTTGACTGCCTACCTAGGGAGTCTTTTTGACTGCCTGCCTAGGAAGCCTTCTTTACTGCCTGCCTAGGCAGCCTTCTCGACTGCCTGCCTAGGCAGCCTTCTTTACTGCCTGCCCAGGTAGCCTTCTTGACTGCCTACATAGTCAGCCTGCTTGACTGCCTACCTGCCTAGTCAGCCTGCTTGAATGCCTGACTAGGCAGCCTTCTTGACTGCCTGCCTAGGCAGCCTTCTTGACTGCCTGCCTAGGCAGCCTGCTTGATTGACTGCCCAGGCAGCGTTCTTGACTGCCCACCTAGGCAGCCTTCTTTACTGTCTATCAAGGCAGCCTTCGTGACTGCCTACCTAGGCAGCCTTCTTGACCGCCTGCCTAGGCAGCCTGCTTGATTTCCTGATTGGGAAGCCTTCTTGACTGCCTACCTAGGCAGCCTTCTTGACTGCCTACCTAGGCAGCCTTCTTGACCGCCTACCTAGGCAGCCTGCTTGATTGCCTGCCTAGGCAGCCTTCTTGACTGCCTGCCTAGGCAGCCTTCTTGACTGCCTGCCTAGGCAGCCTTCTTGACTGTTTGCCTAGGCAGCCTGCTTGATTGCCTGCCTAGGCAGCCTTCTTGACTGCCTACCTAGGCAGCCTTCTTGACTGCCTACCTAGGCAGCCTTCTTGACTGCCTGCCTAGGCAGTCTTCTTGACTGTTTGCCTAGACAGCCTGCTTGATTGCCTGCCTAGGCAGCCTTCTTGACTGCCTGCCTAGGCAGCCTTTTTGACTGCCTACCTAAGCAGCCTTCTTGACTTCCTACCTAGGCAGCCTGCTTGATTGCCTGCCTAGGCAGCCTTCTTGATTGCATGCCTAGGCAGCCTTCTACTGCATTGCCTAGCAGCCTTCTTGAACTGTTTGCCTAGCAGCCTGCTGGATTGCCTGCCTAGGCAGCCTCTTGACTGCTACCTCAGGCAGCCTTCTTGATTGCCTGCCTAGGCAGTCTGCTTGACTGCCTGCCTAGGCAGATTGCTTGACTGCTTGATTATGCAGCCTGCTTGACTGCCTGCATAGGCAGCCTTTTTAATTGCCTACCTATGCAGCCTGCTTGACTGCCTGCCTATGCAGCCTTATATGTAGGAAGTCTTCTTGATTTCTGTAGGCAGCCTTTCTTGACTGCCTGCTAGGCAGCCTTCTTGACTGCCTGCCTAGGCAGCCTTTTTGACTACCTACCTAAGCTGCCAACTTGACTGCCTACCAGGCAGCCTTCGTGACTGCCTACCAAGGCAGCCTGCTTGATTGCCTGCCTAGACGATCCTACTTGACTGTTTAGCCTAGACAGCTTGCTCTTGATTGCCTGAATAGGCAGCCTTCTTGACTGCACCTAGCAGCCTTTAATAATTCCCTGCCTAGGCAGCCTTCTTGACTGCCTGCCTAGGCAGCCTGCTTGACTGCCTGCCTAAGCAGCCTTCTTGACTGCCTGCCTAGGCAGCCTTCTATACTGCCTGCCTAGGCAGCCTTCTTGACTGCCTGGGCCTAGCCAAGGCCTTTCATTACACTTTACCTACCAAGCAGGTCTTATCTCTCTCT